>JAQOOD010000005.1:8859680-9142663 GCA_029633175.1 Citrus glauca
TCAACCTCACCGTCTAAAATTAACTATAATTTTTTTAATAAAAGAAATATAATATAAAAATATATGTAACAATACATATATTTTAAAAAATTTCGATATTTAAAAAATATTTTAGTACTTTGCAATCTTATTTATATTAAATTAAATTTTATATAATTGGATACCTAATATGAAAATAAATATATAAAAATTCAAATTATTTTTAAACATTATATAAAATAATTTTTAATATTATTAATACATTTAAAATCTATTTAACTCAAATTTTTATTTAAATTTTTTATACTAAATAAAAAATATTATTAAAATAAATTTGATGACTTACATTTTAAAAATTATTTTATATTATTAAAAATATTCTTATATTTTTTGTCTACTAGACAAATTAAACTATTTAAATTATATTTGTATTTATTAAAAAATTTTAAAGTCAAATTTTTAGTTATTATTTATAAGGCGTATTACAATTAAAAGAAAAATATGATGCCGCCTACTAAAAATTTAAGGATTTACATAATTATTTCCTAAAATTAGGAGAGCAGGTGTGCTTTTTCTTAACAAAAATAGCTAAGAACCGCCACCCCTCAAACCGAATTGAAATTTTTCTTAAAATTTTATATTTTGCCCCCTTTTATTTTATAATTTTTATGTCATGACCTTTTCAAATTATGCATTTCTTATGAAAATCATGGTTTCGCGAGGATAATATTGACCTTGTAGCATATGAATCTAATAAATAATGTTATACATTTTAAATTTTTTATTTTAAAAGATTATCTTAAATAATATAGTATTTATTAATTAATTGGTGATGATAATATATCACTTTAATTTTATAAAGAATTATTAATTAATCAATAAATAATATATTATTTAGAATCAAATTTAAGATAAAAAAATTTAATATCTCTATTTCGAATCCGAATGTTGCAACGAAGAATCTTGTTTTGAAATAGAACCACAGTCTAAGCCACAACATTCTGCCACGTGGCAGATAGAGTTCCCTGCCACATAATCTCATCTCTCTTTACCAGCCACTCGTTGGCTCATTATCAACACAAGCTCTTCACCAGCACACTTTATCTTGTCATACTCAAAACCAAAAACTCAACTGTCCCTTCCTTGAGCAAGAGCAACAACAATGGCCACCCTCTCAAGCGCTATGGTCAGCACCTCATTCATCAGAAGCAAGCCTAAAGCGACCAGCCTCAAAGCCATGCCTAACATGGGTCAGGCTGTATTTGGCCTCAAAGCCAACAGAGGTGGCCGTGTTGTAGCCATGGCTACATACAAAGTCAAGCTCATTACACCTGGGGGAGAGGAAGAAATCAAGTGTCCTGATGACACGTTTATTCTTGATGCTGCTGAAGAAGCTGGGCTTGATCTTCCGTACTCATGCAGGGCTGGGGCTTGCTCTTCCTGTACTGGGAAAGTTGTGTCTGGAACCGTTGACCAGTCGGAGCAAAGCTTTCTGGATGATGATCAAATGGGAGAAGGTTTTGTTCTCACTTGTGCTGCTTATCCAACAAGTGATGTTACTATAGAGACACACAAGGAAGAGGAGCTCGCTGGTTAATAATGTTCTCTTGATATCTCAGTATTATCTTCTCTTTTATATGGTGTGTTTTGTCTGATTATTTTAATGCTTTGAAAGGGATATTGAGTAATTTGAGAATGATTCTTGTAATGTGTTTTTATTTCTTGTTGCAAAGAAGTTGTTGTAATTGCACCGGCCATGAATACGCATCGTACCTAGAGGGTGAGGTTTCTCATCCCATCCGAACATGGTACCGTTCTATAATTAATAGTCAAGCAAGAACAATAGATCTTTCGTTGTATGTCATCGGTATTTTCAAACAAGTGGATTGATTGTTCAAATTTTCTCAATTAGTGTATCTTGTTCAGGACCCTAACATAACAAGAGATTAACTTTAGACTACACCACATTCTTGATGCTGTAAACGAAGCTTACTTAACAAGGATACCAAAAATCAAAAACTAAGTGGAACCCAGAGGACGAAGAAGATGATATATTTCAGGTCTTTTGAAACAAATCAGCTAAAGTCTCAACTTGTCCTTCCCCTCCATTGCCTGTATTATCTTCTTCATAAGTAATGGGAGGCTGTAATTCTATGTTGTTCAAAGTTTCGGATAAGTATTTTTCCACACGAAATGATAATTCCCCTTGGGGTTCAGCTGAAGCTTGAAGAATGGATTCTGCCTGTTCGGTTGATGTTATAGTGATCTGATTCAGTGACTCTAGGGAAGAACTTCGGGATAAGGTGACGGATGCTACTGTGATTTCATCCCTCTCATCAATTGTTGATTCTAGTGAACACACCGACCGAGTGGTAAGCGAGTGCAGTGATGCATCGTGTTTAGACCTTTCTTTCACTCTCTTACACCAGCTATGTAGAGACTCTCTCACACTTTCGGCAACCAATGCTTTCTTCCAACGAGATCCCATCTGAAAAGTTCAGAAAATAAATATTGCTGAAATTGCCTTAAACAAATTGCAACCTTACCTCTAATTTGATGAATAATTGTCTCCGCTGACATTCTGAAGTCAATATGTATTATGTTCTATTTGTAAAAAGTTTTGTGCAAACCTTGGTTACAATCACATTCAGAGGCACAGTGCTATAGCTACACCAGAACTGAACAAGGATCCTGCATGCACCAAAACAATGTAAATCAAGAAACTGCATACTTGGGATCACAATCTACTGTTTACATTTCCAGTCAATTCAAGTTACCACATTGGACCAAAACTTTATCAGAATTTTAAAAACTTGAAAAAGTCCGGAGGACATGTAGCGAACTTTGATGACTAGAAAATGACTATTTGGAATTTCGCCTCTGGTCGTACCATGCGATGTCTGAGGTGTTATGTGTGATCGTGTGAAACGCCAAATTATTATAAGTTGGATACAATGGCAATATTCTGCTCTATCTACAAACCAAGACTAATAAATTATACATGACAGAATGTTACTCTCGTAAATTGATCGAATTACATAGCTATATCTAAGAATTTGTAGAAATAATATGTTCTTCCAAATATGGGTGTTAACGAGATCGAATACAGAGCAGCTGACAAATGAACAAGTTGGAGGACCTCGACATAAACATCAAACTACAAGGAGCTAAATACTGTTATTGAAATAACAATCATCATATTATTGCATTTGCTTCATACTAAATGACAAGTTAACATCACAAGGAGACCATGATACTAACCGTCAGAATTCATGTTTGGATTAGATGTATAAACAACAGAGCCAGGTTAACAGAAGAACCTGAAAATTATCATAATAAAAGAAGCTTACCCACAAGTTAGCCGAATAATGATCATGTAATGGTTTTTCATGAAGCATGACCTGTCCTGAAATCCCCACTAAACATACAGAAAGAAAGGAGTTTATGACACTTGAACGGTCCAAAACAGCAAATAATGTATACAACACTTAATAACTGATCATGGAATCAAACAATCCTTGAATCATTTTTGCTATCAAGTCTTATGTTCAATATATTTTGATAACAAGCACAATGAGAGGATAAAATTGAATTACCAAGGACCATATGAATGTTGCCATCTCGAAGGCATTCTGCATGAACAAGGAAGATAGCAAGGATTACGATGATATTTGGATGAGATAATCTGAACTTCAATTATGTATAGTGCATGAAGTATCACCTGAAATATAATAAATTGTATCAACCGTAACAATATCTCTGGTTTTCTAAACCAAAACAGGTCATCGCGGGGCTTCACTTGAGTCCCAACAGATGGGCCTGTTTGTTCCATAATCTCTAGCGCCAATGAGGAGACAACATGCTGAAGCTTTGTCCCGACCACCATTACAAGCTGTGACATGTACACAAGTATTTGTGGAATTATTATGAAGAAACCTCTTTATATGGGAAACATGACACGAGATATGAGTATACCTACAATTACAGGGATGAAAGATAGCCAGAAATAAATATTTAGACCTGTAACAAATTAACCACTTCTTTAACCCATGGAAAAAAGCTTCAAAGAATTATACATAGACATCTATAGTTACATTATGAATGTCAAAAAATTTACCATGAATATTTACGAAGATGCACAATATAGCATAACCCCAAAGTGGATAGCTGCAAAAATTGAAAATAGTCTAGCTTAAACTTACTCTGCTTCCCGATACTTTAGAACAATCTATATCCAGAATTTCAAACGTAATGTAAAGGAAAAAAAAATTGTTTGCCCTAAATTGCACAGTTGCAGATAGATTATTTTACAGTCTCTTCCACTCAAGTAAGTGTGTAAATGTGTTTGCTCATCTGCAGCTACAATAGATGCCCGAATCTTTTATAATCAAGGTACCAAGAATCACATAAAGACAACCTCCAGAATTTGCATTACAATTGGATGAGTACATACCTAATCCCCAGGATGCCATGAAATTCATCTTCCATGCTTCGAACTATGTAGTTATGGAAATTGTAAGAAAGTGGAAGTTTGTGCTTCTGAAAAGTTAAAATCAGGTTAATGCAATGTAATTTCAGTAAATGAATCCTATTGGTTGACAATATTGATGATCAATCAATGGCAGAGAGACACTAGAATGAAATTGCTAGAGGAAAATGTAGACTCACAAGAACTAATAGCCAAGGAACCAGCAGGCAAAACCACAAACACAAACATGGCTTGCTACATTTTAATTAACACAATAGAAGGAATTCAAAAACCTGCCTTATTGATCAAAGTTGGCTATTAGACCATGTTAAATTGCCAATAGATCTTAAGCTCTAATATGAAAATTGAAAAATGTTCTACCATTGCCAACAAGCAAGAATGCATCAAAACCAGCAGAATATGTTTCCATCTAAAAAATATCATCTAAGTACTTCTCAGTGAAGATATCAGAACTTGTCCATGAGATATCAGCAATAATATCAGGTACCCACAGTGAGGAAGCCTAAACGCAGCGCCAAGTAGTCTGACTTCCGTATTGAGCTTTTAAATTGTCGTAGAAAGCAAAGCTGCACCATAATAACCCAAAATAAATGTGACCGTACAATTTTGAACTCTATCAATGAAATACTAGACAAATACGCAAAAGTAGAGCGAAATGGGAATTCATAGGAGCAAAATGCCTTGTTCTTTTCATTACTCTAGACCTATTATATCGGTTATCGAAACACACTGGGAAGCAAAATTATAACATGACAGCCAATCAGTCCTTGCAATATATCCCATGAGAGCACACACCTTCATGTCTTGTATCTTACAGAGAAAAGGTGGATGTCTCTAATACCAGAAGATTAGGAAATGTGATTTAGCAGTATTAATGCAAATACATAATGGAAAAAGTTAGAAGTTTTACCATCCAAATGAGAACAGGACTCCTGCTCCATGGGTGAGATGTGTGATGGAAAACAAAGGTGGTCTGTCGGCGCATCACCTTGTTTTTCTTTGCTAATTAAAGTATAATCAAGAATACAAAAGGTGAATAATTAGTTCCCCCTTCCATTAATACCTTTTGAATCCGTTTCCTATAAAAGAAAAGGAAAAGAGGAAAGAAGGGACGACAATTGAAAAAATTGAATATGTGAACGCATTTGGTAAGGTTCTTGCCACAAGAGGCAATAACTGTCACTGAGAATTATATCATATAAATAACATTTCAAAACCAATTCTAATGTGCATACCTTGCATATTTGAATCAGCTACTGCACTTATTCTTGCTTGGTTTTCCCATTTCCTCCAACTATAAATCTACAAAGAAATGCCATAAGAAACTGTTAGATAACAGAACAATGTGCAAGAAATAGCTCCACACATACTTAACCTCAAATCCAATTGGTTTATTACAACAAGCATGAACTTAAATCATTTTAAGAGTACTTTTGTCTTTCAATTTTGCGTTTTCCATATAGATATGTATATATAAGCAACCCCTTAAAGCAGCTAGGAACACAAATCTCAGTATTTACTAGCTCAAAAAGGAAACTGACTTTTTAAAAATTGATAATAAGCCAGTAAACTGAATCAGAGAGATGAATTCACCTTGCTCATGGCCAGACCGACGGCCAAGCAACTGTACAGAACATGAGTGATACCGAGAACAAACAAAAATCGGTGAAGCTGCTCAAGACCCTCGAGGGAAACAAATGGTTCATGACCCTTCAATTGGCGAAAAGTGTTATGACAGACAATTCAACTAATGTAATGCCAATTAAGTTCAAATTGTAAAGAGATGAAAGTTACCTCGCCACATTGATGAGATTTATGATTGTTTATTATTCCCTTTGGAGGAACATCAGACTCATTCAGAAATAAGAAGGAACTTTTAGACAACATTTTCTGATGGATGCCATTGTCATCTTCAGAACATGTGTAGAATTTACTGCTGAAAAGAGATGAATTTACACAAATCTCAGATATCCATCGAGCCCATTGCGCCAACAATAAAGATATAAGACCAAGCAGCATCAGCTCTATCATTGGGACAAAACAAAGAGCAAAAAGTTTCATAAATTAAAACCCTGATGACATATCACTAATAAAGTTCAAGTACCTCAATACAAATTTTACAGCACTGCATGAACAAGAAGATTGAATTCGAACATTTGGATTGAAATACAAAACGAATAAAAAATGAACAAAAATTAAATCATCTTTAATGTACTAGTTCACGAGTCCTGGCATTAATAAATTGCAACTCACCTTCTTTAATCTTCTCCAAGGAAGCAAACAGAGCCTTCCTCCTTGTCATCTTCAACCACTACAAAAAAATAAACATAAAAATGAGATTATTTCTCCAATTATGAAGAGAGAAAAGAAAGCAAAATGAAAAGGCAATTGTGTTTCGCATTTAACAATAGAGCAAGAGAATGAAAGTGTTATCATCTCAACCTTTTGAAACTGATTTAACTATGCATACTAGTTATGTCAATGTCACATTCTCCATAAAGGGGCAAAAATTGAAGCTGTCAATTTTTTTTATACTGATATTTGAGCAATCAATGGGGCAAGAGTACATGTTGACTTCCCCATTTTATCACACCGATTTAACTAAGTGAACAAGCCACAGTAGATCACATTGTTTCTTCAATTTTCCATAACTTTCTTGGACAACAAACGGAGAGTGATTGCCAACTTTCTGTTCCAATTTTTTTGTAACTAACATGAGAAACACCATATTGTGCTGTGGGTCCGAAATTAAAAGAAGATGAGAAACATGCACCAAGCTCATTTACTTAAAATTTACAACTCTTGGGCCAGATTGCTTTGCGGGTCCCAAATAATAATAATAACAACAACTATTAAGTTCAATTAAAAAAAAAAAAACCTTTCTTTTTAAAACATTTTCTAGGCAACCAACCAGAGTAATATTACAAAATTGCCAAGATTCTAAACGCAGTTTCTTGTAATTCCCTTTGTATCTTATCAGCAACAAAATCTTTATCCATGGAAATTGGAACCTTCTGAAGCTCAACTGTAATAACTAACATGTGGATCCAAATGCCAAAAATAGCAAGATTCTTAAACTTTAGTCTCTTCCCCATTTTCTCAAGAACCAAGCAGGAGGGAAAAAAAATTGACACAAAATTATTTTTATATTTTTACTCTCGTTTTCTGAGTAAAATACATGAATTTACGCATAAACTATTTGTGCAGCTAAGCAAAATTAATAATGTGGGTTTGAACAAAATTAAATATACATATGAAGGAAAGGTTGATTTTCTTTCCGACATTTTCTGAGGAACAAAGCATACCTTTCCAAATCTGTAAATTGCCCGTTGAACAAGAAAACAAACAAAAATTAACACTGTGATAACTGAAGCAACAGTGTAGGTTGGAGTCTCCGCTAGTGACCTTCCTTGCCTTATTAACACCTCCTCCATTTCTCTGATCTCCATTAACACTAACAACAACACCCCATCAACGGCAATTTCACTTTCTTGAGAAAACAGAGTAGTTTCTCGAGAAAATGGAGAAGAACCCGGGTGGAGCAAAGTTGAAGTGAACAGAGTGAAGGATCCAGGAAATGCGGAAGATGAATAGGAACATGCTGGCTGTTTTCTTGTTCATGTTTTTAAATAATATAAGGAAAGAGGACACCTGCAACTAGGTTAACGAAATAATTATTGGAAATGGTCTCACAACCATACACAGGCTCAAAATTTATTAAGAAAAAGAAAGATTTATGGGAAATTAATTTTCAAATTAAAGGGAATCTTTATGATCATTTAATGAAATAAATAAATATTTATTTTCATGTTCGTGTTTCTTTGTTTATTGAGCCTTGTTTTGTCAATGCATGTGGTTTACTAAACAAAGCTCACTTTCGGTTGCATGGGAACCGCTGCTTCACCAAATGCACACGACCTGCCCACCTGCCCACATGCTCACAACTGCTTCTGTCTGCTTTTTGAAGCTCTCGTGGAATTCCCTCCAATTTTTTATTTTATTTTACGTATTATACAATATTTGTATTTCATTTTTCAACGTTTATATCAAAGAACTTGGATGATTTTTTTTTACCTGTATTTTTGTCCAAAGAAGTTGCATACTTTCATTGAAAAAGTCAAAAGTTATAAAGTATTTTTTTCCAAAAAAATTTAATTAATCTTTTGTGTGTGTTTTTCTATTAGAGCAGTACCTTAAAGAAAATGGAACCATAGACCAAGTGGTAAAGTAGAAGGATTTAGAAAACAGCATGCTATATTTATTTTGTCTCTTATTTCCAGAGTCATTCTGTATTCATCATGTTCATATGTTTTATAATTTTTTCTTTATACTTTTGCCCAGGTCTTTGATTCCACAAAGATACACGCCAAATTCAACTGTAATATTTCTCGTGCAAGTTGACTCGACCCTAATTGTAACAATTGGATTAATCTATATTCATATGGGAAATTACTTACTAATGAACACTTAATGATGGAACTAATGAGGATGCCAGTACAAACAAATATACATTTTTAGAAGACATATTGAAAGTAGAAAAAGATATAAGTTGTATAGAATGCGAAAATGGCCTGAAGATATTAGAAAGAAGATAAAAGAATTGGAAAAGTATAAAAAGCTATTTTTAATGGAATGCTAATATACATACATCTAATATGGCCTTAATAAAAAATTATGACGGTTTTATTGAGTAAAGTATCATTTTTAAACTAAGTTGATGTGTGGTTGGGAGGAGAGAATGGAGGAGAGGAAAATAATTTAAATTCTATTTTTATTTTTATTGTTTGGTTGCACAAAAATATATAAGAATTTAATTTTCATTAGAATTTAATATCCATTATAATATAGAATTTGAATTTCACACTAAAGAGCGAAAAATTCAAATTCCTCTTTTGTTGGAAACCAAAGATTCCAAAATTACCCTTCAACATTTTAATTTGTTTAATGCCATTAATAATAATGATTTATTATTTATTTTATTAATTTAATATTATAAATAATTATATATTAATTAAATTTAATGAATTATTTAAGAAATTTAAATAAATAAATAAATAAATTATTTTATTTATTTATTTAATATGAAAATATAGAAATATAAATTAAACGTCACTGGAACTCCACCGGACCATCGTCAGACCCTCAAACCATCCCTGGAAGTCGTCGGAATTTCGCTAGAAAGCCTCTGTTGACCGCCTTTTATTTATATTAAATTATATTTCATATTAAATAGTTTAGTATATTAAATTATTTTATATTTTATATTAAATATAAATCATGAATTGTTTTAGGACTTTTTGACATTAAAAAAGTTTGGTATTGATATTAAAATTATATTTCATTACTAATATAGGTAATTTAGTAGTTAAGGCAAATGATGTATTTATCAAGAGAAAAAAATTATAATTCATTTCCCTATCAAATTTTATGTCAAACCAAATGATGAAATTTAATTTCACTATTCTCTTTCACTCCTTTCTTCTCCCTTCCTCTCCATTCCACTCTTTTCTTCTTCTTACTTTTATTTAAACCAAACATGGCCTTAGTACAAGGCAATTACAAATGCATAATAATTTACAATAGCGGATAGTGATAGGTGCACAAAAATTAGTACAAAAAAATAGCACACAATAACCATAGAATAAAAAAAAAATTCAAGACAAACTTTTTTTTTTTGTCTATTATAAATTTTGTACTAGTTTTAATACTCTTTCAGTACATACATCATTATTCATTTTAATTCTTAAGTCTTAGGCAACTATTCCTACTTTCTGTTGCGGAGTTAATTTAAATGGCTCTTCTTTAATTCTTGCTTCCCTTTAATACTAGATGGCAGGTTAGCTGCCCAATCACTAAAATACTTTTAATTCCCACGCGCCATCCATCCTTCACGAAATAATCCAATTCCTTTGCTCTATGTCTTTTGGTATGTTTCGTTTGAAAAAAAATATAGGGAGAGGAGAAGAGAGGAGAGAGGAGCGGGAAAAGAAATAAGAGAATATTCGTATTTGATTTAATAAGGAAAATGAGATTGATCATCTTTTTCACTCATTTTTTATTCCTCCTTTTCCTTTTCATTTTTCTCCTCTCTTACCATTTCTTTCAACTAAACATAGCTGTTTTCTTTCTAAATTGAAAAATTAGAATTTATGATCGAAATCTTTAATATTATTTATTTTATAAAACAAAGATGGAAATCAAGATCATTTGAAGGAGGCCGATAGCAACATGGGATTAGGAAATGGGAGTTTGATTTGTGAGGAGAGTTTAGGAACTAGATCCCATTTCCAGAATTGACGTTTTTTGTGCCCCCTCCTCCCACAAAAAAAGAAAATAAAATTCATAAAACTAAAAAGAATGTTATTTTTGTTCTTGTGTTGTTGATATTATTATTATCGATAATAATTTTTAATAACAATAGAAAAAATAATTATAATCATAATTGTTATAATAAATAATAACAATGACAATAATGAACTAAAGGCATTTGAGCAATATAAAACAATTCATTCTGATTCTAAGACAAAATAAACACATCAATGAGAAATTAATTCATTCTGATTCTAATATTTGCAGTTCACAAATAATTTATTTGGATCCCATTCTCCATTATGATTCTTACCAATTCTTATTATAGTTCATGTTGATGCAAGATTCTGGTCGCTCGCTACAAGACCAGGATCTCTACTCTCTCAACTCGTCTACGACCAGGAATTCTCCTCATTTGATTGCTTTACTCAGTCTCCTTGCGTTCACAAAACAGGTCAGATTGCGCCCGTTGTTTTCCCGGCGTAAACCCTCCGACGCTCAAGTCAGATATGAAGGTTTGGGAAAGGCTGGCCGTGTCTTGGCCTTTAGCTTAAATTTCAGTCTTAGGACTGTGCTTTTTTCTCTCTTAGAATAACAAAAATCATAACCCTTTTACCTTCGCCGGCTGCCTTTTTATAGGCCTCCTGAGGATTCAAACTGCGCCTCCATTCGCGCCCATCATTTCCCCATTACCGTAGTTGTGGGCAGTTGCGTGGCTTTCATGGCGTTCGTGCCTTGAGTCCCGGGTTGGTGAACACGTCATTCCAACTACCGTTGACTGGTTCTCCTCGACGCGAGCTCTAGCAGGAAATGGCATCTTGCCTTCACCAGCAGGTTAACTTCACGGATAGTATGCTTGACCAGGAGCAGAGAGGTCCTGCTCCTGCTCTCCGCTGTGGGTTCTATTCTCCTCTGTTTGTCTTTGCCGTAACACGCCCTGCTTCCAGGTGCCTGCTCGCCTTGGCCCTGCTCGTCTTGGCTGGTCCCATCGAAATATCCCCAAACACAGGTCCCCCAGTTTCTGGTGTTGGATAATGAAGTGAATCGACAGCAGAAACTCAACAGTTCTGGCTTGCGTTGGGCGGGAAAAGCTGGCAAGAGTCGTGTCGCATGTAATTGCGGATGAAGCGACGTGGCGGAGATCTGACCCTCTGTTTAAATTTCAAGCCAAGAGTCACAAACCCTCGAGATCTAGTGCCATTTAAATGCTGGCAGCCCATACGTCCTTCCTCATTTAGACACTCCAAGACTTTTCACCCAAAACACTCATCATTCTCTCAGTTTCTTCGGCGAACGATTTTCGGCAAACACACTTCTACCTTTGATTCCCTCCGATTGAACCACTCCCTCCGACTACGCCTTTCTCTCCGACGGCCGATTCTTCAGGTACTATCTCTATTTCCTCAGTCTTCAATAGTTGTAGACATTTTTTTTCTTTTTACTTCATTCGGGTATTAATCGGTGGTGGTGCTAGGGTTGTAGATTGAGAAATGTCGAATGGTAAAGACAAAATTATCGAAATAGATGATGACGACGAGTTAGACTTCTTACCTAGTCTGCTCGCCGACGCTGCCTTTGACCCTAGGATCCCCTTAGGGCCCAGTAACTCTGATATCGGAACTAGGGCTAGGAGAATGTCCCCGGAAGCAACCTCTTCGAGCCGAAACAGCGGTGAAGTGGGAATATCCGGAACAGAGAGGTGATTCGGGTGGGAAGCCTTTACCAGAAACATCACGACCAGAAATGAGGAGTGTGGCAGGGGGTAGAGCTTTGTCACACCATTATGCCATTGACCTAGTCACTTGTACGACCACAGTAAACGAGCTTGCTGCCCTTCGGGATCAGTATGAGATTTCAGATGATATACCTCTAAGGATCCCGGGGAAGAAAGACACCCCTAGTCGGCCTCCTAAGGGTTATGTCACCTTGTTTCTGGATAGCTTTAAACATGGGTTGAGGTGCCCCCTGCATTCATACTTTGCCCGGATATTTAGCGGGTTAAACTTATCTCCTGGTCAGTTGAATCCTAATAGGTGGAGAGTGCTTTCTGGTCTGTTCGTTCTGTGGTATAGATGTTGTCAAAGCGAGCCCACAATTGATAATGTGAGACACCTATATCAACTAAAGAGCAGCCCCAAAGATGCTGGCTGGTATTCCTTTCAATCCAGTACTAAGAGCAGGAAACCCGTAACTGAGCTTCCAACAGGGGGTGGTGGGACTTGGAAGAGGAAATTCTTCTTTGCTGGGGGTCCCTGGGGTTAGATTACACAGATTGAAGGGAAGGACTATCGCGTCCCATCCCGATTCGTGGTCCTAGGTTGCCTGCTCGCTTTAGATGTCTTGACTCCATAGTAGTTCTTATTTTTGTTGCTTTGATTCTAATCAAGTATCTGCTCACGCTGCAGGTTCTTGAGGTGTCCATTTCCTACTTAAACCCGAGCCGCTCAAGCTAGTGGGGTCTGTACTAGCCAACTCCTGCTCCCACCGAGAGCTGCTGACCCTCGAGAATCTGGTCGCATCTGGTCTAGTGACTATCGGCCACAAGATGGAAAATGCCGTGATTGCAGCTTTGACCAGGAAACGTACTCGTCCTCAGCCTTCCAAGAAGAACCAGGATAAGGACGCTCCTGCTGCGAAGCGAGCAAACGTCGCGGAGCATGCATCTCCTCTGAAGACCTTGCCACCTCCTCCTGCTGTCGCCGTGGAGAGTAGCTGAGCAGCCACTGATCCTGCTTCATCCGCTCCTCGCGAAAAGCCTATACCCCGCATACCAGACCACTTAGTCGCCTATATGAACGACCTCTCCAAGCTTGTGAGCAAGAAGGATGTGCAGGAGTTTTCCAGCTTGGCCCTATCTGACCTGGTGGATGCCATGCAGTATAGAGCCGTCCATCTCAGCTGCATGGCTACCTACTATAAGGTTAAGGCTGCCCGCCATGACAAGAAGATGAAGGAAGATTACAAGGCGGCGGCCACCAGAGCTGACAAGGTTGAGAAGAAAGCGGGGGACTTGAACCTGAAGAACCTGAAGCTGCAAGAGAAGGAAGCTCTTGCTCAAGCCAAGGCCGCCACTCTCGAGGACGAGCTAACCAAGGTGTAGGAAGAACTACGAAGGTAGAAAGCTATGTATGAGGCTCAGCTCGAATCTCTCCGTGAGTCCCACTAGGCCCAGATTGAGGACATGGAGAATGAAGCTGAACTCCGATACAACCAGGGGCTTCGTCATTCCTACCGTAGCATTATGGTTGTCCTTAGGAAGCAGTATCCAGATCTCAAAATGGACGGCTTTGTAGCTGCTGTTGCTCAGCACATGGATGAGGAGGAGGCGAAAGAGAATGCCGAGGAGGTGGAACCGATCGTGGTCGAGGAAAACTCTCCTCCTCATGTTGACCCTGCTGTGCTTGGTGAGACAAGTACTCCTCTTCGCGCTGATCCTACTGCATCTGGTGAGGCGAGTACTCCTCCAGTCGCAACTGGTGATACTCCTCCTGCACCTGATATGGCACAGCTCGCCGAGGAGACTGCTTAACCTACTGACCTGCCTTCTGCTTAAATTTTGATCTGTGTTGTAATAACCTTTCTTTTCATATGTAGTAGCTTTGTAACTTATCTCAATTTTAATAAGATATGTTATTACTTACTTTCTCATGTTAGAGTTGTGGCTGTAAAACTTTCATGCCTTAGAAAATTTTGATCTGTGTTGTGCTTTGCATATTGTAATCTGCGTTTTCGTGCCTTAGTAAAATTTTTTCTACTTTGGGAGTTTGCTCGATTTTGTAAGGTCGAGCATGTTCTGGCGAGCTTGGCCTCCTGTCTCGCCATTGAGAAGGAACTTTTGTGGTCTGCTCGTCTTCGCATGGTCGAGCAGATCCTGCCATGCTTAGCTTCCTGTCTCATCACAAGGTAGACTTTGAGACTTTGGAGCCTTTGCACGACTTAGAGAAATTTTTGAAGCTTGGGATTCTGCTCGCCTTCGCTTGGTCGAGCAGATCCGGGCATGCTTGGCTTCGGTCTCGCCATATAACGCGCTTTGAGACTTGAGCCTTGAGCCTTTACAGGCCTTAGAAAATTTTTTGAAGCTTGGGATTCTGCTCGCCTTCGCTTGGTCGAGCAGATTTGGGCATGCTTGGCTTCGGTCTCACCATATAACAGGCTTTGAGACTTGAGCCTTTACACGCCTTAGAAAATTTTTCGAAACTTGGGATTCTGTTCGCCTTCTCTTGGTCGAGCAGATCCGGGCATGCTTGGCTTCGGTCTGGCCATATAACAGGCTTTGAGACTTGAGCCTTTACACACCTTAGAAAATTTTTCGAAGCTTGGGATTCTGCTCGCCTTCGCTTGGTCGAGCAGATCCGGGCATGCTTGGCTTCGGTCTCGCCATATAACAGGCTTTGATACTTGAGCCTTTACACGCCTTAGAAAATTTTTTGAAGCTTGGGATTCTGCTCGCCTTCGCTTGGTCGAGTAGATCCGGGCATGCTTGGCTTTGGTCTCGCCGTACAACAGGCTTTGAGACTTGAGCCTTTACACGCCTTAGAACAATCTTGAAACCATACAATAAACTGAATTTCCTCGTTCATTCATGTTTCATTACACACGATTTAGATGAAGTTGCTTTTACAAAATAAATAAATAAAAAATAAGAAATAAGACAGCAAGCTCGAATAGAAAATTTACTGGAAATATTTCTTGAGATGCGCTGCGCTCCATGGGCGCTTCACCTCGTGCCCGTCTGCGCGAACTAGCTTGTAAGCTCCGGGTCCAACTGGCTGCTTGACCCTATATGACCCTTCCCAGTTTGGTCCGAGTACCCCTTGGGCCGAATCTTTCGTGTTCTGGTTCACTCTCCTCAGCACCCAATCTCCAACCTTGAAATGCCGCACGTTTACCTTCTGGTTGTAGTACCGAGCAAACCTCTGCTGGTAAATGTCTGTCCGCCTCGATGCCTGTTCCCGCTCCTCAGCTAGCAGGTCCAGATTCAAACATATCTGCTCATCGTTTTCTTGCTCGCTGAAGTGTTCTGTCCGATGCGTGGTCGTTCCTATCTCGGCTGGTACAACCGCTTCGTGTCCGAAGGCCAAAGCGAATGGAGTTTCCCCCGTTACTGTCTTATGGGTTGTTCTGTACGCCCATAGCACCCCTGGTAGCTCGTCAACCCAAGCCCCCTTCTTTGCTCCAAGGCTGGTTTTAATGAGCCTTTTGATTGTCTTGTTGGCTGCTTCTACTTGCCTATTGAACTGTGGGTGAGCAGGCGAGCAATACTTCAGCTCTATTCCGAGGTTCTGGCAGAAATCCTTGAAGCTGTGATTGTCAAATTGCCTGCCGTTATCCGTTACCAGGGCATAAGGGATCCCGTATCGACAGACCAGATTTCTCCATACAAAATCGGTTATCAATTTCTCCGTGATGCTGCTAAGGGCTTCTACTTCTATCCATTTCGTGAAATAGTCGATTGCGACTATTGCATGTGTTGCTGCTCCTCGTCTCTTTGCTTAAATTTCAGTCTTAGGACTGTGCTTTTTTCTCTCTTAGAATAACAAAAATCGTAATTATTTTACCTTCGCCGGCTGCCTTTTTATAGGCCTCCTGAGGATTCAAACTGCCCCTCCATTCGCGCCCATCATTTCCCCATTACCGTAGTTGTGGGCGGTTGCGTGGCTTTCGTGGAGTTCGTGCCTTGAGTCCCGGGTTGGTGAACACGTCATTCCAACTGCCGTTGACTGGTTCTCCTCGACGCGAGCTCTAGCAGGAAATGACATCTTGCCTTCACCAGCAAGTTAACTTCACGGATAGTATGCTTGACCAGGAGCAGAGAGGTCCTGCTCCTGCTCCCCGCTGCGGGTTCTATTCTCCTCTGTTTGTCTTTGCCGAAACACGCCCTGCTTCCAAGTGCTTGCTCGCCTTGGCCCTGCTCATCTTGGCTGGTCCCGTCGAAATATCCCCAA
Source organism: Citrus glauca (assembly GCA_029633175.1). Taxonomy (NCBI): domain Eukaryota; kingdom Viridiplantae; phylum Streptophyta; class Magnoliopsida; order Sapindales; family Rutaceae; genus Citrus; species Citrus glauca. Next base: position 8,876,403 of record JAQOOD010000005.1, read on the forward strand.
ACAGTTCATTTCGCTTACCAACTAGTAAAAGCACCACTAAATGAGCATCTGCATTTGAGATTTAATTGATGGGGTAATGGCCGGGATTTGGAACTTTAGTATTATTATTGGATTTAAGTTATGATAACTAAATATGACTGAGTTAAAAAGAAAAATTCTTTTACGGAATCAATTATCTATAACAGAATTTATTTTCAAATTTCAAAAGTGTATAAAACTCATTTCTTACTATTAAAGTATTTTTCAGATAAATAAACTACACATATTATATATATATATATATATATATATATATATATATATATATATATATATATAATTATTTTCTAGTAGGAGTACCATAAAAATACATAAAAACTCACATTTTAAATTTTTTAATGCACATTGGATACTATAAACGTCACTAAAATTGAAACGGATATTTCATTTTGTTAACTAGCCCAAGCCCATGAACTACAAGCCCAATAGTAATCTATTTTCTGGTATTTTGTGATTTCCTTCAGCACGTTTATTTAAACTCCTACTTTAACACGTATCAATTTTCATGGTTATTGTTAGCCCATCTTTATCAAGTAAATACTTTGTTTAATTCTTATATTTTAAATAAAATATTTATTTAATCAATATATTTTAGAAAATGTGCCAAGATACTCTTTTTTATTAAAATTATATCTTTTTTGCCCTTTTTTCCCTTTCAAAATAACATTCTTGCTATAATCTTGAGAATATCAATAAAAAATTATTAATTTAACAAATTAATCTTAAAAGTAAAATAATAATAAAAATATTACATCAATTTTATCTTGAATTTTACTCTGTGTTAATGTCTCAAATTTTGCTTTACATTGATGGTCAAACATTACTTTTCATTACTTTTATTTAATTAATGTTATTAGTTTATCAAACATTCATTAAATTCAAATTTGGCCTTATTAATTTATTAATTTATTTTGACGATGCTCAATTTACACTCAAAATCGTTAAAAAATATGTTAGATTAAAGGCAAAGAGCGTAAACTAGTAAATTTAATCTATTAATCTTTTTAAAAATTTGGTAAAACAAACAAATACATGAATCAGCCAATATTAACTCCCTTAGTTTCATCATAATAATTAAAAAAAGAGAGGCAATTATGGTGATGGAAAAAAGAATTAATCTTCATATACACAAATATAAACTGAAAAATTTTGGAGTTTAAAAGTGAAAGAATTAATTGTTCAATGAGTGTGTTAAATGAGTCTTCAGAGTAATAACCTTATATTTTCTCATAATAGAATATTCTTAAAAATAATTAACTTCACAGATATTTTTATATTAAAAATATCATAAAAATAAAAGATATTCAAAATAATTTTTAGTGTACAAATAATTTCACCATGTAATTCACTATTAATTCAATAATAGATTGACAGATCGACACTCCAGAACAACCCGTTTCCATAAAATGATGAAATAATGAAAAAATCCAAGCCAATGTAAGTTGAATTTATGTAGTTAGTAGATAATACCACAAGTAACTATCCTGTTCTTTTGTCAAATTCAATTGTTTAATGTACTTAAAAAAATAACAGTCAAAAAACATCCAGTAAATGAGTACATTGCATTGAGATTTTTATCTAATTTTTTTTATTTACATATAGTATAGTATTTATATTTTAGGGTCGCGCTACCTTTCACTAGTTGCAAGATAGCCAAATTTTGTCTTTTTCTAATTTAGCCAAGAGTTCTATTGGCTAAATTATTTAACAACTAAGAGGTGTTCAAATGGTTCTTAACGCAGCAGTCCTTATCATTTGGTACACCGTATTGTATTACACTATTTTACATTATTTAATATAAGTATATTGTATTATACTGTATACTATGATAATAGATATTGTTTAGTATTACACTGTATTGTATTAATTTTACATTAATATTAAATTAACATTATTTAGATTTATTATTATGCTTATATTAATTATTAAAATATAAATATAATATAAGTCAACAAGTAATTAAAGTGCGCAAGCCCAAAGGGATAACATGTGTTGTTGAGGTACTTCAAATTTATTATGTACACATCTAAATTAAGAAGTATATTTGCATATTTAATATTCAATTTTATTGGTGATTTAGAAAATATAAATCAATTAATTAAAAAATAAAATTATTTTCATGAAACATACATACTGCAAACAACTAGAAATATTATCTGCTAATTATTAAGCGATTATTTATTTATCTACTAATTAAGCAATGGTAAAATATTAACCCCATCATCAATTTTGTACAATATCATGCAATATCGTAGAAGGATCCTTAAAATAGATGAGAGATCATTCCGCTTTTATAAATTTTCACTTGTAGACATTGCACATCATTTATGAATTTTTTTTTAATTTCTAATTAGACACACGCACACTAAATGAGACTTGAACTCAGATCTAGGTTTTGATAGGACTGCTTATTAACTTATTAATCAGTAGATCTAGGCCTTGGCCTTGAATCATATTTTTGTAGTTAAAATAGATGTGCACACAAGTAAATTAAATTTTCTAGCTACCATGGGTTTTTATTTTTTATTTTAATATACATTGGAGGATTTTATGTGGTGTGCTAACAAACAGGATTTATCACAATTTTACAGGGGTATGAGTAACACAACTCAATAAATTATTATCTTTCGTATTTAGTGAAGTTATTAATTTAACTAGTACATTAGCTTAGTTTGGGAGCGATAGAGTTTGTTATTTAAGAGATGTTATTAATTTATTTAATATTCACATATTGAGGTGTGGGCAACTTATTTAATTTTTATATTTTGAGTTAAGTGCTCATTTAGTTACCATACTTTAGAAAATCCCTCAAGACACCCTTACAGTTAATATCTTATACTCTTATGCTTACTTTCTATTTCCTTTTATAATAATATCTTAAAATAATATTCTTAGGGTTATTAATAAAAAACATACTAATTTATTAAATTAGCCCTAAAAGTAAAAGTTAGTATAAGTTTTACGTTATTATTTTTCTTTTAGGGTTAATTTAAAAAATTATTTTTTTAGAAATAATTATTACTAAGATTGTTACAAGGATATTGTACATTGCTTTAAACTTGTTGATATTAACTTATTTATAAATAATTATAAGCAAGATTATTGCGAGGGTACAAAAAATACTAGCTTTTTCATACTAACTCGTTAATTTGCTGAAAATGATTATTGGTCAATTTCTTAATTAAAATTTACTAATAAATGATTATTAGTTAATTTACTAGTTAAACTTTTTATAGATAAATTAATTAATATCAAGAATATTGTTCGAGGGTAATATTGTAAAAGTAAAGAAAAATAAGGGTAAGAATATAACATATTTAACTATAAAGGTGTCTTGAGATAATTCTAAAATATATACACTAATTAGAATCTTAAATCAAAATATAGAGATTAAACAATTACATATCCTAGGTTTACACATATTATTAAAACTATATATATACTTCCAGCTACAATTTCAAACATTCCATTCTAAGTGAGGTATTAGCATTCATCCATAGATGAGATGGATTAATCACCCAATTGATGAAGAAGTCACATCAAAGCTATAAAAAAAAATTAGATCTATTTTATAGTATAGGCTAATTATTAGAAACTTAAATTAATTAAAATAAACTGGCTTTCTGAAAATACTCTTCATAGCCACTATTCACTTCATTCTTCAAGTTACTGTTCATCCAAATAATAATTATTAAAAAACAGTCAATTGCATAAAGTAAAGCATATAGAGAATATTTACATGGCTTGGATAAAACATTTATGGACAATGCCTAGAGATTAAGGAGTTCACAAAGTATAGACATATTACAATTTATTAGACTTGCACAACCTAAGATGCCTTATTATTTTTTGCTGCCACTTTTTTAAATCAAATTAGGCGAATCTACTTATCAAATATCTCTTATCTTCTTGTTTGCAGCCCTTATCCTAAAGAGACCAATAATCAATGGATGGAAGGCCAAGTGAAAAACTCTTGAATAACACTTCATTTGTGTGTAAGAGGTAGTAGCAAAACATTGCCTAGCCTCTTCTTATAACGTGCCCAAGAGAAAATGTTATTGATCTATTGATTTTGATAAATTTAATGGTGGACGAGTAACTATTATTAAATATTATTTTAATTTTTAATATCTACCATTGACTTACTTAACATAAATAGTTGAAGATTTATATCAAAATTTTAAGTTAAAAATTTTTAGATTAGAATAGCCTACCCTTTAAATAATATTTTAGTTATTGAGTCTTCAATTTCCTTAATAAGTGTTTGAACTCGATCAGTTGTAGATTACGAGCTCCTGTAACTCCAACTAAGCTTACAAGATAGATGAGTCCTTCTGATGCTTCAACAATGGCTTTCGTTAGAATAGATTCATGAACATTTTCACAATCTAAAATGAAGTTAGTTTTATTTCTTATTCTAGAGTATTACACCGAATGGAATGTAAAAAATATTTCCACCTATCCATCAATACTTTTCAATTTATTCCTATTGCTAAATTTGTAGGTTGTAACATAAAATCACTTTGGTTAAGTGGTGAAAAGGATAAAATCAATCTGTTCTTCAAATCAAGGTAATTCATACAATTGTGCTTAACTTTAGGAGTAATCTTTGCAATTCCTTGGACTATCACGTTCCTTTCTAGATTCATGTACTTGTGTATATAATTGCTTGGCTTTGCAATAATGAAATAATCATTTCACAATCTCTATCTCTAACTTTATATGGTATAAGATCAAAGTTACTATTCACGTGAGTCATTGATCTTTGGCCTAGTCATTTATTTATACTTTCACCATGACCAACGAAACTCAACAGGTTCTTCAAATCAAATAGTTACCAACATCTCCCTAAACCAGAACAACCTTATAGCTATTAATGTAGCCAATCTACTTCCCTTAAAGTTGGAAAAAGTTAAATATGTTCATATTATAAAGAAATATCTAATTTCGTTAGTGCTTTGAAAGCTAAGGTTACAAGGTTATCATTGAAGATAGTCCAATGAAGTTCACACATGAACTATGGAGATTGTACAAAAGGCGTCGGCATTGTAACTTGTATTTTTAGAAGGAAGCTATAAGTGATGATGTGAACATTCTTTTGGCTTATGGTGACACCATAGAGCTATAGCATTTACAATTAAAGACATAAATTAGAGGAGCTTTTGCAAATTGAGATGAGGCATGAAGTTTTGCTAGGTATTAAAACATGAAAAAAATGAAGTTTTGTTAGTATTGTTTGGCAGGTAAAACAAATAAGTGTATAGGATGTGATTTTAGAGATATTTGTGAAACAAACAAATGGTGGATACTCAACCTGGCAGAAAGATCAAAGTATTGCATATCGATATAAAATGACATACTTATGATCAATTCTTGCACGTATGCCAAAATGAAAATCTATAATGAAATTTCATGATAAGATATGTCTGTGTACTTGAGTGTATGGATTGTAACTTATTGGAGAAGGCACAATGTATCTTATCTTGTACTAATTTAGATAATAGGTTTTGGACTAAAGTCGTAAGCTATGCAAGTCACTTAGAAATCGAATTGATATTCTGTTGCAATTGAAGGTAAACTTTTTCTGGAGATGTGGTCTAGAAAACATGAATAATATTATGATTTCCTTAATATGTTATCTTTGTGGGATTCAGAGGCGAAGCCTTGGATCTTGAATATAAGAAGCTTGTGTATTATAAAGATGTCACTTTTGATGAAGTGTCGATGTGGAAGGCTTCTAGTTCTCCATAAGTAAAGAACAAAACCAATGAGATATTGTAGGGGGTAAAGTTTAATGCATCCCATATGACCCGAAAATTTTACATCGGAAGAAGAGTTCAACTTTGGAGATAACACCAAGAGGTAAAGAAGATGTTCCTATTGATATCTTAAAAGAAAAAGACACAAGTAATGATGTAGACAAAGATGATAACAATAAAGAGACTAAGAAAAAGAACCTAGATAGCTTGCATGGTGATAGCCTATGCACTTTCAACTGTTGATGATGACATCCCTAACATTTGCAGTGAAATAATATAAAATAGAGAAAGTGATTAATAAAAGTTAGCCATAGATTAAGAGGCCCAGTCTTTTTATCAATATCAAACTTGGGAACCCATAAAGTTATGTAAAGGATTGGGGCCTATTGGCAATAAATAGGGTTGCCCCAAGAAGCAAGGATCTTTAAAACAAACAACCCTTTGTTATAAGGTAAGACCGATAACAAAACGATTTACTCAGAAGGAAAGTATTTTCTCTCCAATTGTGAAAAATATTTTCATTTGTATCCAAACTGCCTTAGTTTCCAAATATGAGTTAGAGCTGATTTAATTAGATGTTTTGATGGTGTTCTTACATGAGGATTTGAAGGAAGAGATCAAAATGACTCAGTTTTACGGCTTTAAAGTTGTTGAAGAGAGAATTTTGTTTGTAGGATAGTTGATTAGTATTAAAAATTGATAATATGCTATTTTATGCTTATGTTATAATTTATATTTGTGTTTATGTAATATATTAGGAATTATTTATTATGTTTTAAATATATTTAATTTTGTGTATTTTTATGTGTTTATTAGGAAAAATATTAATTTCACGTACTTCGAGGATTGAAACAGATAAATGGAGGTCAAATTTGAATTCTTGAGGTCCGAAAACCTTAAGATCAATCAAGATCGGCTTAAAATTAGGCTTGTATAAAAAAAATTGACTTTTTCTATTGACTGAGCACTGATTGGATGATAAAATGAGCTTACAATAGATACGAGTGAATGAGATAGCTGGCAATTTTGACTAAAAAAAGCTTCTAGGATTTTGCTCTTGAAGATAAGAACTTGTAGTTGAGTTGTTGAAAGGTATGTGAAAAGTTGATGTTCATCTAGCACCAAACTTGTGCAAGAACCTATATCATGCAAAATAAAACAAAAGAAAGTTTAAAAAGAAAATACTAACAAAAGAAAGTTTAAGAAATGACAACCAAAAAATAAAAATAGCAATAATTCAAGAGATTGTTCAAGGAGACTCATAAATGGATTAGATGATCTATATGGACATAACCTAAGTTTATTAAAATTTGGCCTCTCCTTATGAAAATAAGGTGATTAAGCTTCATCATGTATTGTCAAATTAACATTAGAAAGGTTAGATGGAGGCTTATCCTTAAATGCTTATGCCAGTTTTCTATCAATCATGTTGTCTTGAAAATAATTTTTATGTTTAGATGGATACTTGGTAAGTGTGAACACATTGAAAGTGACTTGCTCATTTTGAATTCTTAAAACTAATGTTCCTTCCCGAGCATCAATTAAAGCTCTCCTCGTAACTAAGAATAGTCAACTTAGAATGAGAGGTAACTCTATATCTTCAAGCATATCTAACACAATAAAATCTACATAGAATAAAAACTTGTCAACATTCACAAGTACGTCCTCAATTATGCTTCTTTGGTACATGGCAATGGTTGGCGGAGCAAGTTGGAGGATCTGAATCTTTGTATTCGGGTCGACCTGATCCACCCATTAACCCGCCAAATGAGTACAAAAGCTATGTAAAGGGAATGAACAAAAGTACTAGAATCAAACATAAGCACATACAGTTAACGAAGAGGACTTCAACTGCACTGTGTGGACGTGGCAGTGTAGCAAGCTTAGAGCCCTGCAAACACAAAAAAAGCATAGCTTTATGTCATTAATTTTAGACAAATAAAAAAAAGGTTGAATTTTCAAATTGAATCCCAACCCCGACCAAAGAAGAAAAAACCGTTTACAAAGTACACAAGACATCATACTAAATCTATTGCACTACATAAAGTGCTTGACAAAAAAGATAGACAAGCATCAAAGACTTTACCTCACGACAATGATAGTTTGGATCCGGAAGCTGGGTTGAATAGAATGTCAGAATCCGGAGCATTTGAGAAAACTGCAATAAACAAGAATGAATTAAATATCAAAAAACAAATACAGAGCTGCTTCCAAGGAAAATTAAAAAAGAAATTATTCGACACTGAGTTCATAAATTATGACAACTAGCCTATATATCAAAATTCATAAAAGAGTTGGATAAGGTTCAATATTGGAATTGCTTGTAACTAGATAGGTCATAAAATTTAAGCAGATATACAAGATAGCCACCTTAGTAGACATCAATAACTGAAACCTTACAAAATACTCATGAGATCCAAATTGATTACGCAAGGCTTGGACATTAACCAGAAATTTGTTTTTTATGGCCTTATTGATGTAGGGCAGCAATATTAAAATCCTAAATACCATAAATCAGTTTACAATATTACACTTGTGGCGTAATCTGTCTTCCTTGATACCTCTGCCATCAGAAAAACATGCAGAACATTGTGAATGCAACGAGAATACCTCTGCCTCCTTACGAACGATGTCAAGAACAGTGTCAATCAATTCGGCGCCTTCAGTATAATGACCTTTGGCCCAGTTATTGCCCGCACCGGATTGTCCAAAAACAAAGTTATCAGGTCGAAAGATCTGGCCATACGGGCCGGATCTGATACTATCCATGGTACCCGGGTGTCAAAAAGTGGCCAACCATCTAGATGGTATAACCATCTAGATGGTCAGCAACCTTGTCAAAGAAGAATGCAGAATTCAATTGTTCAAAGCAGCCAGAAGAAGAAAGAAGCAAAGCACACGGCTTTGAATGAAGAAAAATAAAATAAAATAATACGTGAACAGTAGCCAATTTTTTGGCTATATAAAGGGAGCTCTGCATTTTGGTTTTTGCATCCCAATTCAAGCAATTCCATCGAGAGAGAATTGGAGAGTTGAGAGAATTTTGAGCTTGAATTTATAAGCTCTTGTTATTAGTGTTCTGAGAGTTTGGGTGTATTGGGGTTTTGGGAAGTGAGTTAAAATACCACAATACTTATAATTCCTTTTCACTAGTAAAATATTTCCTTCTGTCTTCGCCCGTGGACGTAGGCTAAAAGCCGAACCACGTAATTTCTAGTGTTCTCTCTTTTACACTTGTTCTTTATTTTCTTACAATTTTACTTTAGCTGCGTATCTGCTTCACCACCAATTTCCTAACAGTGGTATCAGAGCTATTGGTTGCATTTTTGGAGTCGGGTACTGTTCACGTAAGGGGTACTGACGTATACGACACTATTCACGCATATGTTACTATTCACTTATACGGTACTATTCACATGAAACGGTGGGAGTGGTACTATTCAGATATATGGTACTATTTACGTATATGATACTGTTCACATATACGATACTATTCACGCATACGATATTGTTCACAAGAAACAGCGGGAGCGACCCAAGAATTTGGCGGTGCAAAGTAGGGAATAGTGGTGTGAGTAAAATAACTGTAGTTTTTTTTTTGTACATGTCTAGGAAAGTTTTGTCACAAAGGCGATAAGAGCTTAAGGAGTCTGGATTTTAAGTGGGACCATTGTGACCCCTCCAGTGTTTCCTGAGAACTTTCCTGGTGTACATTCTCACACATACTCACAACTATTCAAGGTGGTACACTAGTTGTGTGCAGTATTTATCAACAAAATGGCGGCAAAGTATGAAATTGAAAAGTTTAACGGAAATAATTTTTCGTTATGGGAAATGAAGATGAAAGCTGTATTAAGAAAAAATAATTGCTTGGCAGTAATTGGAGAAAGGCCCATGGAGATAACAGATGACAAGTGGAACGAGGTAGATGGCAACGCCATTTCTGATATACACTTGGCACTTGCAGATGGAGTATTATCTAGTGTGGCAGAGAAAAACACAGCGAAGGAAATATGGGGTACTCTCACAAAATTATATGAGGCCAAGTCGCCACACAACAAAGTCTTCTTAAAGAGAAAACTCTATACTCTTCGAATGGCGGAATTTACAATGGTGACCAACCACATCAACACCTTGAAGACTTTATTTTCACAACTCACAACGTTGGGTTATAATATAGAGGAGAATGAACGTGCAGAACTTCTACTTCAAAGTCTACCAGATTCGTATGATCAACTCATCATCAACCTGACAAACAACAATCCAATGGACAGTCTAGTTTTCGACGATGTTGCAGCCTCCGTATTAAATGAAGAGAGCAGGAGGAAAAATAAGGAAAACAAACAAGCAAGTTCGCAGCAAGCGGAGGCGCTATCGGTGACGAGAGGGAGATCAACAGAACGTGGCCCCAGTGGGAGTCAAAATCATGGTAGATCAAAATCCAGAAGTAAGAAGAATGTGAAATGCTACAACTGTGGCAAGAAAGGGCACGTCAAGAAAGAGTGTTGGAGTAATCAGAAGAGAAAAGAAGGCAAAGAACCTGAGTCATCAAATGCTCAGGGATGTGTAGCAAGTACCTCGGATGATAGCAAAATTCTCTATAGCGAGGCAACAACTATTTCAGAAGGCAGAAAACGACTATCTGATGTCTGGCTTATAGACTCAGGAGCTACCTGGCACATGACCTCTCGGAGAGAATGGTTCCACACATATGAACCTATCTCAGGAGGATCTGTATATATGGGTAATGATCATGCCTTGGAGATCGCTGGTATTGGTACTATTAAAATAAAAATGTTTGATGGTATAATTCGCACAATTGGGGAGGTACAACATGTCAATGGCCTGAAGACAAATCTATTGTCTTAGGGGCAAATGGATAGTCATGGGTACAAAACTCATGTGGAGAATGAAATTATAAAGATCGTTAAAGGCGCACTTGTATTGATGAAAGCAGAAAAGATCGGTGCTAATCTATTCATGCTTAAAGGAGAAACACTACTGGAGGCTGATGCGTGTGTAGCGTCAAATGGAGAAGAGTCAACGATGATGTGACATCTCAAACTTGGTCACATGTCAGAACAAGGTTTGAAACATCTCTCTGAGCGAAAATTGCTTTCGGGGCTCAAATCGGTAAGTTTACCATTTTGCGAGCATTGTGTTATTAATAAGCAGCATAGATTAAAGTTTAGTAGATCTATTGCTAGAAGTAAATACATTCTAGACTTGATTCATTCTGATGTTTGGGAATCACCAGATATATCTATGGGAGGTGCAAAGTACATGGTGACTTTCATTGATGATTATTGCAGAAGATGTTGGGTGTATCCAATTAAGAAAAAGTTAGATGTATTTCTAGTGTTTAAAGAATACAAAGCGCGGGTGGAACTTGAATCTGGTAAAAAGATCAAGTGCTTGAGGACAAATAATGGTGGAGAGTATACAGACGGTGAGTTTGTTGCTTTCTATAAGTAAGAAGGTATTCAAAGACAGTTCACGGTGGCATACACTCCTCAGCAAAATGGAGTGGCAGAGCGGATGAACAGAACTCTTACAGAAAGAATAAGAGCTATGTTGAGGACTGCTAGTCTACCTAATTCATTTTGGGCAGAAGTAGCCAAAAATGCCTGTTATATAGTAAATCGGTCGCCATCTACAGTTATTGGGTTGAAGACGGCAATGGAGATGTGGACTGGAAAGCCAGCTGATTATTCGTACCTATATGCATTTGGATGTCCTGTGTACGTGATGTACAATGCCCAAGAAAGAATAAAGCTGGATCCAAAATCTAGAAGATGTATCTTCTTGGGATATGCTGATAGAGTAAAGGGGTATCGTCTGTGGGACCCCACTGCCCACAAGATTGTCATCAGCAGAGATGTTATCTTTTTAGAAGATCAACTGCAGGAGAAAGATGAGGATGATAACACTGTAAAAGAAAAGTCAGAGATTGTACCGGTATATGTGGAAAATAATCCAGAAGATTCAGATTCTTCTGAAGCAGCACAGAGCACGAGGGACAAGAACCAGTCGAGTCCAAGGTTCCAGAAGTTCATCGGTCAACTCGGGAGAGACAACCGCCAACGTGGCACTCGGAGTATGTCACAGAGATCAACGTTGCATGCTGTCTTCTAACAGAGGATGGAGAGCCTTTAACTTTCCACGAAGCTTTAAACAGCTCAGATGTTGCTTTGTGGATGACAGCAATGCAGGAAGAAATTGAAGCTCTACACAAAAACAAGACATGAGAACTTGTACCACTGCCACGTGGAAGAAAAGCCATTGGAAACAAATGGGTCTACAAGATCAAACGTGATGGCAATGACCAAGTGGAGCGGTATCGTGCGAGATTGGTGGTGAAAGGATATGCTCAGAAAGATGGTATTGACTGCAATGAGATATTTTCTCCGGTGGTTCGACTCACGACAGTCAGAGTAGTCTTGGCAATGTGTGCTACATTTGACCTACATCTAGAGCAGTTAGATGTGAAAACTGCATTTCTTCATGGAGAACTTGAAGAAGAAATATATATGCTCCAACCAGAAGGTTTTGTAGAAACAGGAAAGGAGAACTTGGTTTGCAGGTTGAACAAATCTCTATACGGTCTCAAACAGGCGCCGAGGTGTTGGTATAAGAGATTTGATTCCTTCATTATGAGCCTTGGATGTAACAGACTCAGTTCAGACCATTGTGCATATTACAAGAGGTTTGAAGATAATGATTTCATTATTTTGTTGTTGTATGTGGATGACATGTTGGTAGCAGGCCCCAACAAAGATCGAATCTAAAAATTGAAGGCACAGTTGGCTAGGGAGTTTGAAATGAAGGACTTGGGACCAGCAAACAAGATTCTAAGGATGCAAATTCACCGAGACAGAAATAACAGGAAGATTTGGCTTTCACAGAAGAATTACTTGAAGAAAATCTTGCGACGCTTTAACATGCAAGAGTATAAGTTAATTTCTACCCCACTTCCTGTTAATTTCAAATTATCCTCAAGTATGTGTCCTAGCAATAAAATAGAGAGGAAGGAGATGTCTCGAGTACCGTATGCATCAGCAGTGGGAGCAATCAGTCGATACATGGTGAATCCTGGTGGAGAGCATTGGATAGCTGTGAAGAGGATTATGAGATACATCAGAGGAACCTCAGATGTTGCATTATGTTATGGAGGATCAGAGTTTACTGTCAGGGGTTATGTGGATTCAGATTTTGCAGGAGACCTTGATAAAAGGAAATCCACTAGTGGTTATGTGTTTACACTTGCGGGAGCAGCTGTAAGCTGGGTTTCGAAACTGCAGACCGTTGTGGCTTTATCTACAACAAAAGCAGAGTACATGGCAGCTACACAAGCTTGCAAGGAAGCTATTTGGATACAAAGGTTATTGGAGGAGCTCGGGCACAAACAACAGAAAATTCCTGTGTTTTGTGACAGTCAGAGTGCCTTGCATATTGCAAGGAATCCAGCCTTTCATTCCAGGACAAAGCAAATAGAAGTTCAGTATTACTTCGTACGAGAAGTAGTGGAAGACGGAAGTGTGGATTTACAAAAAATCTATACAAAGGAGAACCTAGCAGATGTTTTGACCAAGCCGGTAAATGCTGACAAGTTTATCTGGAGTAGATCCTCTTGTGGCCTAGCAGAAACGTAGGCAACATGATTATGGCGAAACAGAAAGGATGGGGTGGAGATTGATTGATCCTCAATCTAATCTCCAAGTGGGAGAACTGTCAAAAAGTGGCCAACCATCTAGATGGTATAACCATCTAGATGGTCAGCAACCTTGTCAAAGAAGAATGCAGAATTCAATTGTTCAAAGCAGCCAGAAGAAGAAAGAAGCAAAGCACACGGCTTTGAATGAAGAAAAATAAAATAATACGTGAACAGTAGCCAATTTTTTGGCTATATAAAGGGAGCTCTGCATTTTAGTTTTTGTATCCCAATTCAAGCAATTCCATCGAGAGAGAATTGGAGAGTTGAGAGAATTTTGAGCTTGAATTTATAAGCTCTTGTTATTAGTGTTCTGAGAGTTTGGGTGTATTGGGGTTTTGGGAAGTGAGTTAAAATATCACAATACTTGTAACTCCTTTTCACTAATAAAATATTTCCTTCTGTCTTCGCCCGTGGATGTAGGCTAAAAGCCGAACCACGTAATTTCTGGTATTCTCTCTTTTACACTTGTTCTTTATTTTCTTACAATTTTACTTTAGCTGCGTGTCTGCTTCACCACCAATTTCCTAACACCGGGTTCAAGATCCATGAGAACAGCCCGAGGCACATACCTTCCACCGGAAGCTTCGTTATAGTAAACATTGATCCGCTCCAGTTGAAGATCCTCAACGCCGTCACCTCTATACTTCCCCGTGGGGTCCACACCATGCTCGTCACAAATGACTTCCCAGAATTTGGAGCCGATTTGGTTGCCGCATTGGCCTCCTTGAATGTGCAAGATCTCTCTCATTTATCTCAAATGGAAAGGAAACGAAGAGAAAATGAATTGAAGATTTAGAGAGAGAGAGAGAGAGAGAGAGAGAGGATATGATCTGAAGAAGATTGAGATTTAAGAGAGGGTGAGAGAGAATCAGAGGGAGCCGAGCAAGGAAGTAATAATAATTATTATTTCAGAGATGACGACAGTGGCTAGTCGAAAGTAGTGACGGTAGTGGCTAGTCGAGAGTAGTGACGACAGTGGCGGAAGAGAATTTGGGCATGTCGGCGGTGTGGTGGTGATTTTTTTTTATTTTCGATTGACAAGATGATGAAATGGGGGAAAGAGATTAGGGATTTTGCTTTTGCTATTATATTTTTGTTCTTAAGGCATGTTTGGCATGCAGCATTACACTGTATTAGCACTCTACATTTTATTAAAATATGACAATACCATGTTTGGCATTTATCTAGCATTGCATTATACTGTATTAACTTCTTCTTCTTCGTCTTCTCTATTTCTCTCTCTCTCTTTTTGTTTTATTTTTTTTTCCCCTCTTCTTCTTCATCTTCTCTGTTTTTCTCTCTTTTTTTTCCTTTTCTCCTCTTCTTCTTCGTCTTCTCTGATTCTCACGCTCTCTCTCTTTTTCTTTTATTTTTTCCCCTTTTCCCCTCTTCTTCTTCGTCATATCTGTTTCTCAGTTTTTTTTTTTCATCTTCTCCTCCATTTCTCAGTTTCTTAGCTCTTGTGCTTTTGCATTTGCTGCTTCTTTTTTTACTTTTGCTTTTTTTAATAATAATAAATAATATAAATTTTTAATATAATATAATATTTTCTTTTATATTATTTTTATATCATAATTATTAATATAAATTAATAATTTATTTCATATTTTAATTTTATTATATTAAAAATATTACTAAATAATGTATTATTTAATTATATAATAATTAATATATCAAATTGATTAATAAGTACTTAAATGATATATAAAAATAAGAATATAAATCGATATTACATTATTTAATTATATTATAGTAATTAATATAACTAATAAAAATATTTATTATGAATAAATTTAAATAATATTAATTTAAAATAAATGTTATGCTGTCAATTATAAGGCTACAAGCTTCAATCTTTATGGAAAAATTATTTTTTAATATTTATACTAAAAAATAATGTCAAATTTTTAAAATTTAAGACTTCTATATTTTGTATTTTCCTAGGTACTAATAAATATTATTTTCTAAATATATAATTTAAGTTAATAATAAAAAAATTAATACAGTACAGTGTAGCACCAAGCATTGTACAACATTATTATAATACAGTGCTAATGTAATACAGCATAATACAATACACCAGCATTAAAATAATACAGCATAATACAATACAGTGTGCCGAACGCACCCTTAATTCTTTAAAAAAATACTCGTATTTTGAATCTGTAGGTCCTGTGGTCTTTGGTTCAAATGTAAAATTTTTAAATTTTAAAAGTCTTTGGTTCGAGTTGGAAGATTTACAAATCATAGTAATTTTTTTTAACCTCTGATATTTCAGTGCCAGTGGTTTTTGATACTTAATTTACTGATACACTGATATTAATAATTTGTGATACCTATTTGTTAAAAGCGAAAAATGGTGCATATGGATACAATTACTAATACTTTTTAAAAAATGTCAGAAATGAAGTGTCAGTAAAGGTCATTTTTGTAGTAGTAAAGGGACACAATCATTCCAAAGATAACCCTAAAAATTTTTTTCAAAAAGAAAAAGCAATTAGAAAATAGATTACTAAAAGTTAATATCAAGTAATACTTTTCAATTTATTTTTATTTTAATAAAAAATTGGTGGAAATTATAAAGAGTGTGATCAACTTACGCAGTGCTAAGCACATCTGTAACATATGCACTTTAATTTTTTAATTAAGTGTATGTTTTAATTTTTCCTCTTCGAATTGAGATAAATTAAGCGTGATTAAAAGCTCGAGTGGTCGGATTTTATTTTCGTTACGGGTCTATTATAAGCTTAATCAGTATTAAGCTTAAAAAAAAGGAGAAAAATCGGGTTCTATATTTTTGGACGGGGAGAACTGTGTTCATTTTTGGAAAGAAGAGAGATAGAGAGAGAGTTTGACCCGTTTGACCTGAAAACCCGACCTGAACCCGCGACCTTGACCCGGTCGGATCTTGAGATTCCGGCCACCTCACTGGCCGTGCTTGGTACTGATCTGAAGCTTGGAAGCCAGCTGTCGTATCCCAGCCACCCTCGTTGTCGGAAAACACCTGGAATGCCGCCGGTTGAAGTTCGAAAACCCGTGGCCAAACCCGTTTTCGTTGCCGTCGATTATGCCGGAGTTTGGGCACGCATCCAGCTGGGTTCTACTCCTCACATCCCCAGCATCATTTTCCAACCAATCCCGTCACCTGAATCGACCGGATTGCCGTCGATTAGCCCTTGGAAAATTCACGGCTTTGGGAGCTCGATCTGGAGCCATCGCCGCACGTGGGAGGTCACCGCCACCACCATTAGACTCACGATGGTCGGAACTATCATACCTAAGCTCCCCATCGTCGTTGACTAAAGTCCGGTCACCGTTGACCAGCTGGGGCAATTTAGTAATTTCATAAACCTTTAGGGCAATTTTGTAATTTGTGAAATCAGTGGATAATTTGGTAATTTTAGGTTAGGGCAGTAAGGTAATTTGTGATTTCGAGGATAATTCGGTAATTTAAGTTGTTAAGGACATTTCGGTAATTTTATGCTCCGAGGGTAATTTCATAATTTCTAGCCTTGTGATTCTTCCCGTGATCCGAATTGAGAACAATTTGGTAATTGAAGATTCTACAGATATGTTGGTAAAATAATAATGTTGAGGGCATTTTGATAAATTTGGCATGTAGGGGTATTTTGGTAATTTTGTACATGAGGGAATAATTATTGTTGATAGATATTCGTTTTGAGAAGTATTATGTAAGATTAGTTGTTGATACCGAGTATGGGCATCATCACTGTGAGTGGAATATATAAAGCTTATTTTCATAATATATGATGATTTTATGATACAGTGTAATACGTTTTGATAAATAAGTATTTGATGCTTCGATTTAATGATTTCTAGAAAATTGATTTTTATTTATGTGTTGATATTTATTGTTACTGAGAATGAGTTTGAATAATGATTTTATTATCGTTTTTGAGTAAATGCTTGATATAGAATTGAATGGATTTAATATATGTTGAAGAAAAAGAGAAAGAGATTTCAGATGTAATTATATGATTATGTACATGTGTATAAAATGTTATTTGAGAAATCATTGGATAATACCCTATCCCTCCAGATACAGAGAAACAGAAAATATGAGATGAATACAGAGATACAGATGAGATGAGATAGAGGCCTTTGGGGCCCGTTTGAACACACATAGAGGCTTTAGGTCATGTGTTTGGGCGCTTTTGCCTTTTGAGGGCTTATGCATGCAGTATGATGATTATAAAAATACAGATATTGAGATATATGAGATATGAGATATGAGATATGAGATGAGATTTTCCCCATCTATCCGTTGTAGCTCCGAGGCATGATGGTTCCCTAATTGCCCATCCGTCGAGGTCCGGATATGATGAAATCATTCCCCTGGGTACTTGTTTGATGATAGCTTTTGATATGCAGTATTTGGTGTGACAAGTATTATGATTCTATCGATTTTATGCAGATTTATGTAATATAGTATTTCAGTGATTGATTTGAATTAAATATGTTTATATAAGTTTTTATGATATTTTGATGGAATTGATTTGAGAAAGAGTAAATCATTTTAAATAAGTTTATTTTCGAAAATTAGTATCCACTCACTGAGTTTTATACTCACCCCGTTGTTATTATATTTTTCCCCCCCACAGGAGATTTGCAGGTACATCAGTCGACCCAGTATCGGTAGTTAATTTGAAATTGTGGCAATGTGATGGTGCCAGGAGTCGTAGATTTAATATTTTGATATTTGGGATATTGTGAATTGTATTTGTTGTTATATTTTGTAATTAAGGATAACCATTGTTTTTATTTTTATATTGGAGTGATTTGGGTGATATTTGATATGTTGACTGGAGAAGTTGGTTATGAAGATTGGATAATTATTGAGATATTATTGAGAGTGTTGTTTTGTAAAATGTAGGTTTGAGAAAGTTATATTTATAAGGGAGATTTTGCCGAATTTTCAGCAGAATCCTTAGATATTATTATTTTTTTTATCAATCCGATTTTACGAGTTTAGATAGACTCGCCCTGGGGGTCCAGGGCGGGTCGTTTCAACATCTGCGTGGAGTCCATATTCCTTAACAAATATGAACGAAGTAATGGATTGTAGCAGTGCCGCCTGCAACAATATATAAACAAGTAAGTATTTAGCATACAGAAAATCCAATTAATTATTTTCCAAATTAACACAAGTTTAAGTTATTAATAAAGATAGAAACATGATACTATTATTTCTTCCAGAGTTTTTACATTTAATTCAACAGGGTATGACTGAGTAGTTTTCTAGCAGTTTTATTTAATTATCACTTGAGTTCGAGTCCCAAAAAGATAATGGTTAAAAGAACTAATTTGAGGGTTAAAGAATTGCTTAGAATTTCACCAAAGTCCTCTCTCTTTTAAGAAAATTAAGGCACACAGAAAAACATAGTTCACAAGAGAACCTTATATATACAATATGTTCATAGATGTTCTTCTAAATTTAGATTTTTATTTATTTTAAAAGTTAGAGGTGTGGGTAAAGTTTAAATCATTTTTTAATTTCTTACCTTCTCCAAAAATTTAAATTAATTAAAGAATCTAAGATAAAAGACAATTTTTTTCCATAAATTTAGTTAAAAAGGTACAAACGATGTTTTTCTTTCTATTTTTCATTTTAAAAGCAAAACATTATTTTATGTTAGGTTCTTTAATGATGACTAGCAAGATAACAAAAAATGGCTGATTAATATAAAATTAAAATTTGAGGTGATGCAGAGATATTATAATAAATTGAAGGATTTTTTTTTCATGTTTTTTACCTATTAGATCTTGCAGCATATATTTCTCAATCAATGATCCAGGAATCACTATATATACACATGAAAAGCATACACCGAAATCGCCAACATTGTTTTGGTATTGTTTGATAATAGGTATTAAAGAAAAAAAGAAAAAGAAATAATAATGAATAATTGTGCCAACGTAATGTTGATCGATTCTTCTATACAACTTAAAAAAGCATATATGCTTTAAGCATTAACATAAGATAAGGCCCCATAAGTGCACAGTATTCAATTCTTTAGTAGTGATCTTAATAAGGATTCCTAGTAGAGGGGTTTCTAGTTTTGGACAGACTTTAATTTTATGTCATATAATACACTTATAGAACATAGAACAATATCCTAGATCAAGGAAGATGCCAGGATCAGTCTTTTGAAAATACATTAGACGCAGCCAAATTGGTGCACTTGATGTGATTTTATAAAACAAAGTGCATAATTTTTTTTACTTAATTACCTGAATAATGGCAACACGTAAAACATCACCATGCAAGCCCATAGCAATAGCACCAATAGCCATTGCTGCGGGTCCTGCTATGAACTTTAATACCATTCCGAAAATAGTCAAGCTAGTTCCACATGCTATCAACTTTTCCTGTGAAGCCATGAAGATCCCTGCATAAAATCAAAATTCATGTAAGACATGCAATTAAATCATCTCATAATCTTAGCCAACTAATTACCCACATGATCAATTTTCACTAAGAGGGGCCAAATAAAGTGGTCCATAAAATTGGAACCCCTTAACACAATTCTGATGCGAGCAGCAGTTGTTATCTTACTTATACACCAGTTCAAAAAAATTTACCGGTTGAATTATTTAGTAAACTCAGGAAGTCCAAATATTATGTACATATAAAAATAGAAAGCTAAGCTCACCCATGCTAAACATGGCAGTGCCAGTCCCAGCTCTTGACATGATCAATATAGACCGCTCCATGATGCTCGGCATCTCAAAATGCCACCTGCAATATAGTTATAATATACACTTAATTAATTTATGGTAATTTTCAGCAAAATAGCTACCAAAATTTCGCAAAACATATGAATATATATATATATTACCTGTTTGACACAAAAGCCCATGCGATGCCAAAAACACATGCATATGCATTGGGGTTCATGGCAACTTTCGGCCACACAAGCTTCGTCAAATACCAAAAATCTGGCCTTGAACTTGCCTCAGCATTAATAGTCCCCTCTAAATCTTTATCAACGTGAACGGCGCCGGCATCTGTAGTTCCTGCCCTTCGAATTTCCAAAACGAGCAATAGAGCAGGAAGCCATACGATGGCTTGTATTACGGAAAATTGGACTATAAGATCAACAATCAAGCTAATCTGGATTACGCTCTAATCGAAGCGTGATTATATGTGGTTCTAATTCAAACAGTTCAATGAGATTTTGATAATTCATTAAGCTCGATTAGATAAAGCTCTAGTGCAATTGACTCTACAAAGTAGATTTTGATTGATAATCTCAAAAGGAATGCTAAAAAGGGGGTTTTATTAATCAAAGCTTGTGAATGATAATAAGACCTCCCTATTTATAATACAGTAAACATACTTCCCAAGTTACCTTAGAAGGAAATTAAATCACAATTATACTAAAAATAAATGAGTAAAGTGCGTACCATAATTCATTCTAGTTAACATAAAAATATTGAAAGACCTAAAATAACAAAAGTCTAAAACTAAAAATAATATACTACATTAAATACTCTTTATACGATAAATAAGTTATTCTTGTTTTTGGACCTTTGGAATTCAGTATTAAAGAGTGATTTATTATTTTAATTTGAGTTAAAGACTTATTTTATTGCATATTATATTTTGTTTAGATAGAAATTCTTGATGTTGCATTACTTGATTTATGTGTTTTTAATTTTTTTTATACATTGACATTCAGACATATATATATCTATATGAATTTATAACTTAGTAGACATAAGCAATGATCCTAGATCCCTGATGCTTATGCTGGATTAATTTTTTTTATTGGAATCTGCATAATAATTCAGATTTAACGACACAAATATTTTGTTCACATGGCACAGTAATAAAAGAAGCACGAGACTTATCTGATAACACAGATGATTACTAGCATCTTTGTTTAATTACGATCGATTAGGCGTCGCCTGAACACATTTTTAAACTAGGCGTATAATCAAGAAACAAAACAAAATCAGCAGAATACTTGCTTTTTATTCGAAATGAACAAATACTCCATTAAAACATCAACACCCTGTCTCATGAACTCATCCAAAGCGATCAGAGGAAATCATGCATTATCATGAAACATGAGATCAAAAATTGAGATTACAGGTCAAGCTGTTCAGATTAGAGTGCGTATTTAATTTTCGTTAATGACAGATTTACCAACTGTTTGAAGAACGCGCCGCAAAATAATCAATCATCTTAAAACGAAAATACATTCAAATAACAGAGTAAGCACAAGTGACACAAAGATTTTTATTATAACACATGCAGATGATTACTCTCATCTTAATTTATTTGTAATCAGGCATTGCCTGATGAACAAGCTTTTCAACGAAACGCATAGTAAAGACACAAAACAAAATAACAGAAGCAAACGCAATCTTGCATAGACTAGCTACACAAGCGTTTTATTGGAAATCATTAACAAGTACTCAATAAAAACATCAACACCCTTTATGAAATCTCACGAACTCATCCAAAGCGATCACAGCAAATCATGCATGATGACGATGCATGAATTAAGTGTTGGCCTTAATCACTGAAACAACAAGAAACTGGACTTCAACAACTAGGGTTTCATTGCTTGGAAGGTATCCCTTGGTGGTGTCATACAGATCATCCCTCGACAAAAATTTGGAAGACTCTTTTTCCGCTGCCGAGTTGAAAAAATACTTAACTGCAACAAAATAATGTTCGATGTACAATTAATATGCGTTAGCCAGCTCTTGTTTATGTAATAAGCTAGGCTTCAAATACATATGAAGCTAGTAAAGAGTTGATGCCGCTAAAGGGCGGGTACTCACCTGTTTGTTCAGCGCCAGCTCTATTCCTGCTGTATTGGTTGGGTATTTTGAACTTAAATTCTGCATAAACTGGTTTCTTAGGTGTAACTTTTTGATAATCAGCTAGCTTTAATGAAACAGTAAGATAGTTGCCTCTATCAGCTCCAGATCCTGCCGGATAAACCACCAGTTGCCTATATTTTAGCCAATAGAATTAATTAAAAAAATGAAAAATGACACCCTAAGGTTTGCAAAATCATCACAGAGACCTATTGTTTTAAAGAATGGTCATACAAACTTCACGGTTTGTCCAAACAGTGGGCAGTAGGTGAATCTGTGTGACCATTTATTAAATTAAAAGTAGGTGCATACTTACCAATTTCTTTCTCCAACAGTGAATTCACTTGAGCGCTGAACGGTATCACCTACAGAACCGAATGCCGGGATGGTAAAACGATAAGTTCCATCATCAGGTTCACTAACCAAGGAAAGAATTTCCTCAGAGCCAGTTGGTTTAACAACATAGACCTCAGCACCAAATACGCAACTTTCATCAACAAGGTACCCATTTGAAGGTTCATTAAAAGTTGCAAGGTCAAGAAATTTGCCGAAGCCCCATTCACCCTTGCGCCTATCAAAGCGCCTCATCGGGGCTTTAGCATCCTGAACCACCAAGTACTGGTTCGATAGCTGATCGTACACAAACAATTTGTAGTACACATTAACATTCCAAGTACCATCAGAATGGGGATTGCTGTCGTCTATTTTCAGGTAAAGGGAAAGGTGGTCTTTGCCACCATCATTCTTTTTTCCATTGGGATAGAAAATCAATTTCCTGCCATATACAAAAATAATTAATAAATTAAACTTATAAATATTAATTAACAAATGTAATATAATACATTCATTTTTAATTCTATAAGCAATACAAAGACTGGAGGCAGGCATGCATAGATGGGCGTACCAATTGTAGCCCCCGGATTTGAAAACACCAGATTCAAAACTTTCAACCGTTGATTCGGATAGCAGCTTGAATGACTCTATTTTCAGTGAGTAGTCAGCGGGAGGAAGACTTCTTTTCTCCCTTGATATTGCTAAAATTCACATGAAAATAGATATGTAAGAATACTGTACGTAGCCATGACTATAATTAATTCGATGATAATTTAAATGATACAAACTAAGATTATTCGAAAAGCAGTAATTAGCACCAAAAGTACCGTTGTCGCCCATGGTAGAATTTCCGAAAAGGTTAAAGGATTTGATGAACTCAAAAGTCAGGCAGGAAATTTGTGAAATTAGCTTTCGATGGATGTTCCTGGATTAGCTACTGCAAGCTATATATAGGCAGATTCAAAGATTTAACAAAGTCCTGGGAAAGCGAAGCAAGTCTTTCTTTATTAAAAAATTCCCCTAACACAGGTGTGATCATGTTTAAGTCATCCTAAATCAACTTGCAAATTATGGAATTTCGACAAGTTCAATTAATCTAATAAAAAATTGCTTCATTATTGACACGGACATAACTTCCCACAAGTCACCTACTTAAGGGTGCAATGTAATTTTGGCCTTACTTGAATGAATTTGTGCCTTTCAAACTACAACCTATAGTAATTGTTCTGAATAGCTGTTTTGTCCACCAAGTATTGTGTGCCTTTGGGACTTGTAAATCGGCGGACCAAGCACCGGATCGACTGTCGTCTTTAGGGAGCACTGTTTAGCCCCTTGATCATATGTAATGTGTGAACTGGATAGCGTAAAGCATATCTTTCTTTATTAATAATTCCGAGAAGTCTCTGATTATGTTAAGGTCATTCTCAATCAATTATTAATTACCATATGGAATATCAACAAGTTCAGGTCTTTCTTTAACCTTTTTTGTTAGGTAAGGTCATTATAATAAGTTTATTCTTTAAAACGAAGACTTGATTTGAGTTCTATGAGATTAGATAAAACTAATTTAATAGATTGGAATCATAGAACATCAAGCCTTGTTTGAGTTAATAACTTTCAAATCCCTGAGGTTTAATTATGTTTCTCAGTGAAGGAAATAATTTAATTTTCCCGTTTAATAAAATGAGACACCGATTGAGTTTTTTTTTTTTTTGGGTCATTCTAGATCAAGTAGCCAATTATATAATTTCAACAAGTTTTATTAATCTAATAAAAAAAGATGTTTTAGTAATATAATGGCAATCACTTAACATTAAAAAAAGACTAGCATGACTAATGCAAATAAAATCTTAAGCCAATATTAATATTAAATTTCATTCTTTAATAATTTTTGTAAGGTAAAGGCGAAGGTCTTAATAATAAATGAGTAGATGTTAATCTGCGAATCAGGGTTGTCTCTTGATCTGATCATGTCCTAAGTAAATAACTTAATTACTAATTGGTAGTTAATAAATAAAAAAATAAAAGGAGTTGAATCTTAACCATACACTACCACTAAAACACACATGGCAGAAGATCTTGAAAAACTCAGAACAGATTAGATCAGGAGACGATCTTTTTTCTGTTAGTCTGCTGCCTTTATTCATCTATAGACTCTTAATACTAGATGAACGTTCAAATCCCTACGCCTGCAATACTAGATGAACTTTGAAGAAAATTAATCTGCTGTCATTATTCATCTTTGAATTTATACAAAGACTCCTAACGGAAAACAACAAAGACACAGCTAAAAGAGAAGAAACAAGTGCTCACTTAGTGGACACTTCTACAAGCAAATAAAAACTAAAGATTTATTTTCACTATAACAACAACTACCCCTAACCAGTAGGACTCCGCAGCAGCCGCGTGAAAGTTTCAAATGTTGACATCAAAGATGACTACTATAGCACAAACCGTAATTAAAGCCAATAAAGTCATTAGCTATATTAGTAATAAATATCATATTGTAGTAATTTTTGTTAAGTCATTATATATAATAAATCTAATCTGTATTAGCCAATATTAATAAATTTTGCTCGTTAATAATTTCAATCAGGGCTTGTAATAAAACTTTAATTACGGAAGCTCAGTGTAAATTAAGCCTATGCTAGTCAATAGTATAAGTTTCATTTGTTAAAGACGATGTAACACATATAGCAATTGCCAATAAAATGAATAAACAAAGACTTCAAACAAAAATCAATGAAGCTGCCCAAGACCCTCGAGGGAAACAAATGGTTCATGACCCTTCAATTGGCGAAAAGTGTTATGGCCGACAATTCACCTAATGTAATGCCAATGGTTTCATAAGGTTTTCTTTGGGTATATACGTTTTAATTTTTTGCATTTAAGTCCAAAAATGATTTTGGGCTTAATGAATCCTAGTTTTAGGTCCAATTGAAATTGGGCTTAATGGATTAAAAATGCATAGATAAAATTAAATACATTAAATTTATTTTTGGTCTAAAAGTTTTATTTTAATAAAATTTATTTATTTATTTATTTCTTTTCAAAAATAAAATTGGACCAATTATAAATTTTAAAAGCTCAATTTCCCCTAGTCCATTAACAAAGAGAAGCTTGTGGAAGATGGACATTGACAAGAAGCCCAATGGAGATTAGGCTTAGGGTTAATGTATTTTTCATTATTAGGAAAGCCATGAATTAAGATTATTTAATTGTTTTTCTATATGTTATGTTTTTAGATGTTCACATGCCATGATAACATGTCATATAGAATAGGTAGTGCCACTTTATGCATAATGATACATGTCATTCATTAATTATGAATTTCATAGCCTATGCTTAATAATATTGGATTTCATATAGATAATATTATAGGAAGCATGCAATTAACAATATGTATGTTTTAAAAAGGAAAAACCAATTTTAAAATATTGAGTGGGAGAGGGAAAATTCAAGATATTTTTCCCACGGGCTCCATTGTTAGTTCAATAATAAAATTATATATATACCTCGACTTCATGATACGGTGATGGTCCCTTCGGAGGGTATATATATTAGATATTTTATTTGATGAACTTGTTCAAAAATAAAATTGAAATATTTTTTAATCAATTGTTCACCCCAACGGTGACTATTGATATGAAAAATATTTAGATTGAAACAATGGTTATACACTCAACTAAAATTTGTTATTAACATTCCCAACGAAGCTCTGTTAACAAATTTAGGCCCAAAAGGATAACGAGAATTATTTATCATGTCTCTATATAAAAGTAAATAATCCAATGGATAATTGGGTCTAGTAAGTGTAAACATGACTTCCCCAATGGATAGCTTGTCAAAGCAGTACTAGATTATCGTTACAAATAAATTAAAATGCATTTATGGTTTTTTACATTTTTGTCATTTATTGTGAATATTATTTCAAATTATTTATGCATGGGTGTTTTATTTTTCAGAAAATGTCTTCCTTGAGCCCACTTACTATTATTCTGAGTCAAAACAAACTCACTGGAGAGAACTATATAGATTGGAAAAGAAATCTATTCATTGTTCTGACTGCTGAAAATTATAAATATGTCTTAACCCAGCCATGCCCTCCAGTTCCAGCGGATGATGCTCATAGAAATCAGAGGAGGCTTTATGAGAAATGGCAAAAGGCCAATGAAATGGCAAAGTGCTACATTCTAGCCTCGATTTCTAATATTCTGCAGACTAAATATTAGAACTTGGAGACTGTCACTAAAATAATGGATAGTCTCCAACAGATGTTTGGGCAGAGTACTCGCTCCGCGAGACAAGCAGCGCTGAAAGGAATTATGAACAGTAAAATGGGGGAAGGGCACAAGAGTTCATGATCATGTCCTCAAAATGAAGGACTATTTGAATGAGGCTGAGATTCATGGAGCACAAATCGATGATAATTCAAAGATTGACATGGTGCTAGAATCTCTGCCAGAAACATTCAAGGAGTTTAAGGTCAATTATAACATGAACAAAAGAAACATGACCTTAACTGAATTGATGAACGAACTCCATTTTGTTGAAGAGATCTATCGTGCTGAGAAATCTCTGGGAAGCATAAATATTACTGAAAAAAGTTCAACTTCTACGCCTAAGCCGAAAGGCAAAGGTAAGAATAAAGCTGGGAAAAAGAAACCGCCTACCAAGCAAGATGGCAAGCCGAAAGGCAAATGCTTTAAGTGTGGACGGAAAGGTCAGTGGAAAAAGGATTGCCCTAAGATTGTGAAATCAGGTATGGAAAATCTTTTTGTAATTGAGACCTGTTTAGTTCAGAATCCTATTGACACTTGGGTGTTGGATTCCGGAGCAACTAATCATATTTGTAATTCACTTTATTGGTTTTTGGAAACCAGGAAAATAAGTGAAGGAAGCGTCAAGCTGCAGCTAGGGAAAGGACAGTTCGTGTCCGCAGTGAAGACTGGATCTGTATTATCTTTTAATAATGAGACTTTAGTTTTGAATAATTGTCTTTATGTTCCAGACATTAAGAGAAATTTAATTTCAGTAGCTTGTTTGTCAAAGCAAGGGTACACTGTAAATTTTGGATCCCCTGTTTGTATTTTTCATAATAAGAGACTTATTTGTTCTGGTACATTGGAAGATAATTTATATCATTTAAGTCCAATGATCCATTCAATGCATGACACAGTGATCAATAATGATAAGCATACACATTTATCTAAGAAAAAAAAATTTCTTCCAACCAATGTTACCTCTGGCATTTACGCTTGGGTCATATAAACCAAAATAGGATACATAGAATATTAAAGATGGGCTCTTGGGTCCAATAGAAAATGAATCATTTCCACTCTGTGAATCCTGTTTAGAAGGGAAAATGACCAAAAGGCCATTCTCGGCCAAAGGAGTACATGCAACAGTACAACTTGAATTGGTACATACAGATGTATGTGGACCAATCAATGTACAAGCTCGAGAAGGTTATGAGTATTTCATCACTTTTACTGATGATTACTCGAGATACAGTTATGTTTATCTGATGCGTCACAAGTCTGAAGCCCTTGAGAAATTCAAAGAGTATACGGCTGAGACAGAAAAGCAATTGGATAAGAACATAAAGAAATTTTGATATGATCGAGGTGGTGAATTTCTCTCAGGAGATTTCAAAGAGTATCTGGTTAAAAATGGGATTATATCTCAATTGACTGCCCCGGGAACACTATAACAAAATGGGGTAGCTGAAAGAAGAAGTAAAACTCTTTTGGATATGGTGAGATCTATGCTTAGTTATTCGTCATTACCAATCTCTTTTTGGGGACTGGCACTGGAAACTACAGTTTGCCTTTTGAACTTAGTTCCATCTAAGTCAGTGCCTAAAACCCCAATAGAGTTATGGTTAGGTCGCAAACCAAGTTTACGACATGTCCATATTTGGGGATCACCAGCACATGTGCTGAAACCAAAGGCAGACAAAATACATTCACGTTCTGAGGTTTGTATGTTTGTGGGGTATCCCAAAGGAATAAGGGGAGGTTTATTTTATAATCCTCAAGATAGGAAGTAATCGTGAGCACACATTTCACTTCCCTCGAGGAAAACTATATGAATAACTTTAAACCTAAGAGTAAGGTAATACTTGAAGAACTGTCAGGTGATCAGGTTAATGCTCAGCTTTCAATGCCTGTTACAGAACATGAAGAACAGCAACAACCAGATGATCAACACATGATTATCCCTGAACAACCATCACTTTTAGAACCTCGTCGTAGTGGGAGGGTAACTAGGTTACCTGCTAGATACATGCTTTTGGGAGAAACCTATACGGCTATCTCAAATGAACATGTACAAGATCCCACTAGTTACAACGAAGCTCTAATAGATAGAGATGTTGAATTTTTGAAAAAGGCCATGAGTCAAGAAATGGAATCTATGTATTCCAATAAAGTCTGGGAACTTGTAGAGGCACCAAATGGGGTAGAACCTATAGGGTGCGAGTGAATCTACAAGAGAAAAAGAGGAGTAGACGGAAGGGTGGAAACATTTAAAGCAAGATTAGTAGCCAAAGGGTTTACGCAAAAAAAGGGAATTAATTATGAGGAAACCTTTTCTCTGGTTGCTATGCTTAAATCCATCAGGATTCTTCTCTCCATTGCTGCAGTGCTAGATTATGAAATTTGGCAAATGGATGTCAAGACTGCCTTTCTTAACGGGCATCTTGAAGAAAATATCTACATGCAGCAACTAGATGGATTTATACAAAAAGACCAAGAACACATGGTATGTAAGTTGCATAGATCCATTTATGGATTGAAGCAAGCATCCCGGTCATGGAACATCAGATTTGATCAAGCGATTAAATCGTTTGGATTTCTTCAGAACATTGATGAATCATGTGTGTACAAGAAAATTCAAGAAAAATCTATATCATTCCTAATTCTTTATATAGACGATATTCTCCTAATTGGAAACGATATAGGAGTATTGACTACGATAAAGAGTTGGTTAGCAAAGCAATTTCATATGAAAGACCTGGGAAAGGCAAGTTATATTCTTGATATCAAGTTACTACGAGACTGGAAGAATAAAACTTTAGCCTTGTCTCAAGCAGTCTATATCGATAAAATATTGGCTAGATTTAGCATGGAAAATTCCAAGACTGGTTTATTACCATTCAGACATGGAATTACATTCTCTAAGGATCAATCACCTAAAACATATGAAGAGATAGAGAGAATGAGACGAGTTCCCTATGCAGAAGCTGTGGGAAGTCTTATGTATGCCATGCTTTGCAGTAGGCCAGACATCTATTTTGTAGTAAGGATGGTTAGTAGATATCAATATAATCCTGGACCTGAACACTGGACTGCGGTCAAGCATATAATGAAGTATCTGAAAAGAACCAAAAATTATATGCTTGTGTATTCTGGTGATGAACTCATTCTAGTGGGTTATATTGATTCTGACTTTATGTTAGATAAGGATTCCAAAAAATCAAATTCTGGGAAAATATGCTCTTTAAAAGCATATGCTACTAACATTGCTCAAACTGGATCTAATAATAATCTAGTAATTAGTTCAATAATAATTGGAACAAAAATGCTGGGAAAAATAATGGAGGTAGAGGTGGCTATGGTATAGGTTTTCCACAAGATCAGGGGAGAGGTAATTGGAATAATAATTGGAGTAGTAATGGTATACAAACTGGAAACTATCAAGGAAGAGGATCATTTCAGATTGGAAATTATCAAGGAAGAGTTTATGCTGGAAATAGAGGTTATATTGGTGGCAATGGCAATAGTAACTTTACCAGTAGTGGAGGTTTTAATAATGGCAAGAATTTCCTTGATCCAAATATTGTCACTGTCACGTGTCAAATCTGTTTTAAACCAAGGCATACTGCAGCAGAGTGCAGAAACAGGTTTAATCGAGACTTTGCTCCATTTTATCCAACCTTTGGCTATAATCCAGCTCAGTCTCAAGTACAAAGAGCAGCTTTTCTTACAACTTCTGAAGGAGAAATGGGAGATCAAGGCTGGTATATTGACAGTGGGCCAACCCACCATCTCACCAACAATTTGCAAAATCTGAATCTTGGAAAAGAGTATTTAGGTAATCAGCTACTGCATGTTGGTAATGGTCAAGAATTATACATCTCACATATTGGATATACCTGTTTATCCACATCATGTGGCTTATCGTTACATTTGCATGATATCTTATATGTTCCTCAGCTCACCAAAAATCTGATTAGCATTTCCAAATTACTTGAGAATACTAATTTAATCATTGAATTTATTGCAAATATGTGTTATTAAGGATAAGAAGAGGGAAGTGCATATGGCTCAAGGGATTGCTAGAGGAGGATTGTATCAACTGCTATCAAAAAATGACTTTGTCTTAAACTCTTGTAATATGACCTATGGTCCTATTCCTATGCTTTTTATTTTCAATAACTCAACTTGTAATCATTCTGATTCAGCTGAGATTAAAGCTTGTATTCCTTAATGTCATACAAACATTGTCAACTCAATAAAGTTAGCAAACTTGTTTTATCAACGTTTTGGTCATCCTAGCAAGCATGTATTAAATATGGCAAAATGCATATTGAGTTGACAATGTTTGTCTTCTCTATTACTTAACTGCCCTGTTACTATGCCTGATTTCTGTTATGCATGTCAATATGGCAAAATGCATCAACTGCCCTTTTACTCAACATTCATCAACACTAAAGCTCGCCTAGAACTTATTTATACTGATCTTTGGGGTCCAGTACCATTACTTTCCTTAAATAGTTATAGATACTATATAAGTTTTGTGGATGACTACAGCTGGTACTATTTGATATTCCTCTTAACTCTAAAATCAGAAGCTCTAGACACCTTCAAATTCTTCAAAAACATAGTTGAAAAACAAATTGGGTGTCCTGTAAAGCTTTACAATCAGATTGGGGAGGAGAATACTGGAGTTTTCAACAGTTTCTTGAGGAAGAAAGGGGTAGTCTTTAGGCATAGTTGTCTTCACACATATCATCAAAATGGTATGATAGAGAGGAAGCATAGACACATTGTAAAAACTGGGCTGACCTTACTTGCTCAAGCCAAAATACCCTTATCTTTTTTATGGGAATCCTTTCATACTGCTTCTTTTCTTATAAATTGAATGCCAACATCCATTTTAAATAATCAGTCACCCTTTACCAAACTCTATGGCAGAAAACCTAACTATCACTTTCTTAAAACTTTTGGCTGCTCATGCTACTTTTTTCTCAGGCTAGTAAGCACAAATTCAATTTTCATACACAAAAATGTGTCATGATTGGTTACAGTCCCATATATAAAGGGTATAAGTGTCTTGACTCCTCTGGCATGATTTCTATTGCTAGACATGTGACATTTAAGGAATTTGAGTTTCCATACAGAATTTTTTTCCTTCTTATAAGTCAAATCACAAAATACAGTTAAATAAGTTTCTTTCTACAAAGTTCTCTCTTCCAGCAGTCAGTGAAGATATAAGCAGGACACAATCCTCTCTCAGCTCTTCAACTCCAGGTGCAACTCCTGATTCAGGTCATTCTGAAACACAATCTGTGCAACAATTTTCAATCACTTCATCATAAAGCTTAGCCTCCCAACCATTATTTGCTAATCAGTCTACTCAGCCACAAACGCTACCTTTATCAACACCTGCTATTTAAAACACCCATTCCATGGTCACTAGATCAAAAGTTGGAGTGTTTAAGCCCAAAACTTATCTAACAACAGTCCAAGAGCTTGAGCCATCTTCTACAAAAGTTGCTTTAGCAGATCCTAAGTGGAATCAAGCTATGCAAGATGAATATGAAGCCTCGCTAAAAAATGAAACCTGGGTTCTAGTTCCCAAAGAGTCAACAGGGAAGATTGTTGGCAACAAATGGGTTTTCAGAGTCAAGTATAATCCAGATGGCAGCATATCCAAGTATAAAGCAAGACTAGTTGCAAAGGGGTTCCATCAAACACAAGGTGTAAACTGAAATACTAACTAGGAAACCCAAGAGGGGGGTGAATTGGGTTTTTATAAAATAAAACACTAAAAACAAATTTATCATGCAAATATAAAAACGAAATAAATACAATAATAAATTAATTGATCACAAATTAAAAGGATAAGGAAAGAGAGAATCAAACACAACAATGTTTACGTAGTTCGGCCAACCTCGCCTACGTCCACGCCTCCAAGCTTTCCGGGCTTGAGGTTTTCACTAAGCAAGCCTCCAAGGCTTCAATTGCTTACACTTGACTTCCAAGGTGTCAATAACCTTTACAACTAGAGATTATCCCCAATCTCTTAACCCAAGTGTATCCCAACACTCACAATCCCTCAAAATGAAAGATTACAATTTGTTTTTCTCTCACACTAAATCAAGGATTACAAGTAGATGCTCAAAGTGTGAATAGATGAAGTGAAACTATGTTTCTATCCCTTGTGAAGATTGCAAACTCAAGTATAAGCTCAATGGTTGTGTTGTGATCAGATTCCTTTGAATTTGAATGAGCTTATTTATAAGTAGAGCTGAAAAACTAGCCGTTATTTGCTGTCTGCCCGAAAACGGTTCACCGTTAGTTATTAACGGTTAACCGTTTGTGCTGGTCAAAGTTACCGTTAAGATAGAATTCAAATAAACGGTTTGCCGTTTTTAGGTTACCCTTTCGCCGTTAACGTCCAGTGACCTGAAAAAGAATAACAGTTATCCGTTTCAAGTAATCGGCTAAAGCTTTGCATGAGATGACTCTCTGGACATTATCGGTTCACCGTTTGCAAATAAACGGTTCACCGTTAGTGTACAGTAACCTGCAAAAGAACAACGGTTATCCGTTTAAGTAAACGGCTAAGGCTGTGGGTGACATTACTCTCTAGACGTTATCGGTTAACCGTTTATAAATAAACGGTTCACCGTTAGTTTCCAGTAAGCTCTTTATTTCCGTTTTCACTAATCGGTTAGAGCCTAGACAACCCTTTGCTCTCTGGTCGTAATCGGTTAACCGTTTATAAATAAACGGTTCACCGTTAGTTTCCAGTAAGCTCTTTATTTCCGTTTTCAATAATCGGTTAGAGCCTAGACAACCCTTTGCTCTCTGGTCATAATCGGTTAACCGTTTATAAATAAACGGTTCACCGTTTTCTGCCAGACACATATTTTGAAACCAGTTTTTGCAACGAATCATTTTCCAAATTAAGATCCATCTTTTATAAGTATGAAAGGAATAGTTTTTATGACTTCCATTTTTTTAGAAAATAATCCCAATAAATTTATCAAAAAACATTTAAAGTTTGTTATTATCAAAATCAATATTATTAACATATTTATGTTAACATAGACTTCTTTGAAACTTTTAGTCCAGTTGTTAAGTAATGCACAATCAATGTTATTCTTAGCCTTGCTGTTATGCATAACTGGACAGTAAGACAACTAGATGTTAATAATTCATTTCACCATGGTGTACTTACTGAAAATGTCTTCA
Organism: Citrus glauca; assembly: GCA_029633175.1. NCBI lineage: Eukaryota > Viridiplantae > Streptophyta > Magnoliopsida > Sapindales > Rutaceae > Citrus > Citrus glauca. Next base: position 8,910,590 of record JAQOOD010000005.1, read on the forward strand.
TGCATCACCCTGAGGGCTTTGTTCATCCTCAGTTTCCATCACACATATGTCAGCTTACCAAGGTACTTTATGGACTCAAGCAAGCACCAAAGGCCTGGTATAATAGATTGAAGTCATCTCTACTGCAGTGGGGGTTCATAAATGCTTCTAAATTTGACACCTCATTGTTTAGTCATCATGTGGGAGAAGACATTGTAGTTATACTTTTCTATGTAGATGATATCTTAATAACTGGTTCTAACTCTAAGTTTGTAGAAGGAGTTATAAATAAGTTGGGGGTAGAATTTGCATTAAAGGATCTCGGAGAGTTTAATTACTTCATTGGTTTAGAACTTACCCCATCAGTTGAAGGATTGCATCTATCACAGACTAAGTATATAGGAGACTTATTGAAGAAAGCTTAGATGTTAGATTGCAAAGGATGTCAAACTCCTATGAGCTCAACAGAGAAGCTGATTAAGGATAAAGGAGCCATGTTTGAAAATCCCTCACTTTACAGATGCTTAGTTGGTTCTTTACAATATGTTACTTTAACAAGGCCTGAGATTGCATTTACAGTAAACAAGCTTAGTCAATTTCTTGCTTATCCATCAGTCTTCCACTGGCAGGCTTGCAAAAGAGTGCTGAGATATTTGCAGAATACAGTAAACTATGGCTTGCAGTTCTATAGTTCTGGATCTCTTAGTCCTACAGCTTTCTTAGAAGCAGATTAGAGTTCAAATTTGGATGATAGAAGATCTGTGGGAGGATATTGTGTTTACTTGGGAAATAGCCTGATTTAATGGTCTTCAAAGAAGCAACACATAGTTTCTAGGAGTACAACTGAGTCTGAGTATAGAGCTTTAGCTCTAGCTATAGCAAAGGTGCTATGGATTACTTACTTACTTAAAGAATTAAAGGTGTCATTAAAGCAAACTCCAGTTATCCATTGTGATAACAAAAGTGCTGAAGCATTATCTAGTAATCCAAAGTACCATTCCAGAACTAAATACATTGAACTTGATCTTCATTGCATTAGAGAACATGTAGCCAAAAAGGAACTTCAGGTCAGCCATGTTCCCAGCCATGAACGAGTTGCTGATATACTTACAAAACCCTTGGCTTATGATCAATTCAATTATCTGCGTTCCAAGCTCAATGTTCTTTCTAGAACTTGAGCTAAGATATTTGAATTGGTTAATTATAGTTAGCTTTCTGTTTAGTTAGTTAAGTGATAGTGCTGATGTGGCAGTCCAGTTAGCTGAATCTGTTATGATTGTTAGCATTAAACAAACACGTTGCTCATGTGTAGAGTGCAAAAGATTCTTTATAGACTCGTGTATAAATACTTGCAATGAAGCGTGTATAAATACTTGTAATGAAGCAGATCAAAATAACATTTTCTTCACTCTGTTTTCTCTTTCATTTTATCTCCAACCAAACAACTCTTTTATCTTTACACACCTCCTCCATTTCTCTCATCTCCATTAACACTAACAACACCCCCTATCAACGGTAATTTCACTTTTTTTAGAAAACAAAGTAGTTTCTCGAGAAAATGGAGAAGAACCTGGGTGGAGCAAAGTTGAATTGAACAGAGTGAAGGATCCAGGAAATGCGGAAGATAAATAGGAACATGTTGGCTGTTTTCTTGTTCGTGTTTTTAAATAATATAAGGAAAGAGGACACCTACAACTAGGCTAACGAAATAATTATTGGAAATGGTCTCACAATTAGTATTCTTATTGTACGATTTTCAAGGTACGATTTCTAAATTAAGTATTCTTATATATTATATGAGAGCGGTCTTTAGAAAGATTTTATAAAAATTTTAAAAATTAGTAAAAACCTAATTTTTCCCCAACAATTGGTATCAGAGCCATCTCATATTAATATATAAGAATTTCGTATGAAATTATTCTTGAAATTTATTTATTAGAGTGGCACAATTTATTCAGATATATATTAATTATTTAAAAGTATGAATAAAACATGTTATGGTTTGTCTTAATTCATGGTTAGATTTTATGTTGTATTTTTCCATTTGAATCTGTAACAAGAGGGGTGGTTTTTTATCACCGTATTTCCCTCTTGATTTATTTTATTGTTATAGAATTTTTGTAAGTCAAAATTGGCCTAAGAAATTTGTAAAGTAATCTCCGATTTTCAAGATCGGAACATGGAGGCCGAAAATTTCAGAAACGAATGCCGGAAATTCTGCAGCAGCGAACTAGTGCGCGAGCAGCGCGCGGCCAGCAGCACATGCTGCCAGTAGCGCGCGTTGAACGTGCAGCGCGCGGCCAGAAGCACACGTTGCAGGCAGCGTGTGCTGCTCGTGCAGCACGCGGCCCAAAGCACACGCTGCCAACAGCGCGCGCTGCACGTGCAGCGGCCAGCAGCACACGCTGCCCGTATAGCAAGCTGCAGAGTGCACTGGCGCACGCAGCACGCGCAACTGCAGCGCGCGCTGGCCAGCTTGGCTAGTGTCGCGCACTGCATGTGCTGTAGAAGCGTGCGCCGAGTTTGGTCGATTTCCGATCATGAGGAGAATGGCCAGCGTCTTTAAATGGCGACGGTTGACCGGGAACAGCAGCTACTCCATTTGTGATGGTGGCGGCTGGGGAAGAAGAAGGAAAGAAAAATATGGATTTAGGGCTTCATGGCTTTTATCATGGAGGTCCCTATGGTTCCATAATTTTTCACTTGGGCAGTCAAGTTTTAATTTTTTACATTTAAGTCTAAAAGCGATTTTGGGCTTAATGAATCCTAGTTTTAGGCCCAATTGAAATTTGGACTTAATAGATTAAAAATACATAGATAAAATTAAATACATTAAATTTATTTTTGGTCCAAAAGTTTTATATTTTAATAAATTTTTTTATTTTCTTTCAAAAATTAAAATTGGACCAATTATAAATTTAACAGCCCAACTTCCCCTATTCCGTTGACAAGGACAAGCTTATGGAAGATGGACATTGACAAGAAGACTAATGAAAATTAGGCTTAGGGTTAATGTATTTTTCATTATTATGAAAGTTATGAATTAAGATTATTTAATTGTTTTTCTATATGTTATGTTTTGGATGATAACATGCCATGATAACATGTCATATAGAATTGGTAGTGCCACTCTATGCATAATGATACATGTCATTCATTAATTATGAATTTCATTATATTGTTTGAAATTTACAAATGCTTAATAATATTTGATATCATCTAGATAATATTATGGGAAGCATGCAATTAACAATATGTAATATTTTAAAAGGAAAAATCAATTTTAAAATATTGAGTGGGAGAGGGAAAATTCAAGGTAATTTTTCCCATGGGCTCCATTGTTAGTTCAATAATAAAATTATATATATACCTCGACTTCATGATACGGTGATGCTCCCTACGGAGGATATATATATTAGATATTTTATTTGATGAACTTCTTCAAAGATAAAATTAAAATATTTTTTAATCAATTGTTCACCCCAACGGTGACTATTGATATGAAAAATACGTAGATTGAAACAATTGTTATACACTCAACTAAAATTTGTTATTAACCTTCCCAATGAAGGTCTGTTAACAAATTAAGGCCCAAAAGGATAATGATAATTATTTATCATGTCTCTACATGAAAGTAATTAATCTAATGCATAATTGGGTCTACTAAGTATAGACATGACTTCCCCAATGGATAGCTTGTCAAAGCGGTACTAGATTATCGTTACAATAAATTAAAATGCATTTATGATTTTTTTGCATTTTTGTCATTTATTGTGAATATTGCTTCAAAGTATCTATGCATGTGTGTTTTGTTTTTTAGAAAATGTCTTCCATCAACCCATTATTAATTATCCTTGTTAAAAATAAACTCACTGGTGAAAATTATTTAGATTAGAAACGCAATCTATTTAATATTCTCACTGCTAAGGGAAGCAAATATGTGTTGACCCTGCCTTGCCCTCCTGAACCATCGTTATACGATTATAGAAATCAGAGGGAGCCTTATGAGAAATGGTGCGAAGCTACAAAATGGCTAAGTGCTATATATTGGCTTCGATTTCTGTGGAACTGCATACGAAACATCAGAGTATGGAAATAGCTACTAAAATAATGGCTAGTCTTCATCAGATGTTTAGGCAAAATACCCATTTTTCCAGAGAAGCAGCATTAAAACGTATTACGGATACTAAAATGGAAGAGGGCACAAAAGTTCATGATCATGTCCTCAATATTATGGACTATTTGAATGAGGTAGAGATTCATGGTTATAAAGTATTTGAAAAGAACTAAAAATTATATGCTTGTGTATTCTGGTGATGAACTTAGACTAGTGGGTTATACTAATTTTGTTTTTTGTTAGATAAGGAAAATAAACTTTCGGCTATGTGTTTACATTAGGAAGTGGAGCTATTAGTTGGATAAGTGTGAAACAATCTTGTATCACAGACTCAATAACTAAAGCTAAATATGTGGCTACATCTGAAGCTGTAAAAGAAGCTATATAGCTCCGCAAGTTCCTACGAAATCTTGAGGTAGTACCTGTTGTAACTGCACCCCTGAAACTATTTTGTGATAATGGTAGTGCGGTAGCTCAATCTAAGGAACCACAAGAAACAAAACATATTGACAGGAAGTATCATCTCATAAGGGAATAGTGTAGAAATGTTATATGACAGTACCCCAAATGGCATTAGATGCTAAATGGCAGATCTTATTACAATGGCCATTAGTGGGAAACCTTTATAACCTGCAGTTAGAGCCCTAGAGCATGAGCAATATGCTAGATATGCTTTGAGAGCTAGTGGGAGATTGTTGAGAATTTATTCTCTTTAAAAGCATATGTGTTTATTTAATTGCAATAAACATTTTTTCTGATTAATAGAATTAATGAGGTATTTTATTCAAATATCTTAATTGCATTTATATTTGTATTAAAGTCCATTTAATCGTATTATATGTATTTATGTGATCATCATGTGGATTCACAGAAGACATAAATACAAGTTATCTTATGATTAAATAAATTTAGTTCGCAGTTGATAAATAAAGTTGTGCACTTTATTTAGGTATAAACTGGAATAAATTCATTAAATGATTTGTCTTAATCACGTATGAATTTATTGATGTAGTACGACTACATTGAATTGGATCACATATGAGATTTAATTAACTTTGTAATAATTGTTAGACTTATTAAATCTCATAGGCATTGATTTTACTGTAATCTCAATCTTGAGTTAATTATGATTTCATGATTGTTATTGTTATTCCATTTGAGTTACTAATCGTCACGACACATCCTTGTGGTCAAGATTACCCGGTATCGTGGTGAGAGCAATTATGAGTATTGGAGTTATAGATTAACAATATAGAATTTGTAGAACACATTTCTTGATAGGTTTTCGGCACTTGATCATAGAATTCTTTGGCCAGAGTGTGTCAACATATTTAGTATGTTGAAAATGATCATTAGAGAAAATCAGTAAGGATCAATGAATAAGATGTTATTAAATTAATTGGACAGTTGAGACATCAATTTAATTAACGATGTGGTACAAAGGATTGTGCAGTAAAGAAATCAATGTGGCGGGGACAGATTATTATTCGAGCATACAATTATGGAAGTCAGTTCCAATCTTTTAGTGGAGTAGATTTGGAATTAAATAATTGAGCTAGTTTAATTACAGGCCTAATTATTGTAGCCATTATTGTATGTTCCCAAATGATTCCTGGGTTAGCTCATTTAATTGATTGCACCACTACTGGACTAATAAGTAAGATAACTAGTTATTTGGTTCAAAAGCCTAATTATATCATTTAGTGGGAGGCTCTATTTAATTAGCTTATGTGTAAGGGGCTTATGTTATTTTAGATGGTGGGTCTCCTTATTAAAAGAAAAAGAAACGTGAGTTTTAAATGGGGCATTATTTGGAGCCTACGGTTTTCACTAAAGGGAGATATATAAGGATTATTTTCTCTAAAGAAAAAGGAAAAGTCACTTTATACAGATCTGAGAATAAGATTTTTCTCTCTATTGTTGAGAGAAAAATTTTCTCGTGCTAGTTGCTTTGGTAGTGATAAAGGCGCCCACACGTCAAGTGCAGATCGAATCTGAGTCATAACCTAGAAGATCATTTGTGACAGTTCATGATCCAACAAGCATGGTGGTGACGGATCGTGATCTAACAGGAGTGGTGATGGCGGATCGTGATTTAGGAACCTAAATCACTTCAGCGGAAAAAGCCAACTCAGATTTTCAAGGTACAATTTCTAGATTACGTATTCTTATATATTATATTAGAGCGGTCTTTAAAAAGATTTTATAAAAATTTTAAAAATTAGTAAAAGCCTGATTTTTCCCCAATATTTTTTTACCTGTATTTTTGTCCAAAGAAGATGCATACTTTCATTAAAAAATCAGAAGTTCTAAAGTATTTTTTTCCCAAAAAAATTAAATTAGTCTTTTGTGTGTGTTTTTCTATTAGAGCAGTACCTTAAAGAAAATGGAACCATAGACCAAGTGGTAAAGTAGAAGGATTTAGAAAATAGCATGCTATATTTATTTTGTCTCTTATTTCCAGAGTCATTCTGTATTCATCACGTTCATATGTTTTATAATTTTTTCTTTATACTTTTGCCCAGGTCTTTGATTCCACAAAGATACACGCCAAATTCAACTGTGATATTTCTCGTGCAAGTTGACTTGACTCTAATTGTAACAATTAGATTAATCTATATTCATATGGGAAATTACTTAATAATGAACACTTCATGATGGAACTAATGAGGATGCCAGTACAAACAAATATACATTTTTAGAAGACATATTGAAAGTAGAAAAGATATAAGTTGTATAGAATGCGAAAATGGCCTGAAGATATTAGAAAGAAGATAGAAGAATTGGATGTTGTGCGCGGAATGAGGAATCAAGAGCACCGAATAATCACAGAAAAATAAAGGACAAAAAATTTACGTGGTTCGCCAATATGCCTACATCCACGGGAACAAGAGAAAAATAATTGTAGTATTAACAATTATTTGAGTACAAATTTGAGTTAAGAAATCTCACTTTCCTAGAACCCAAATACACCCAGTACTTTCACACACTCTCTAATTGCTCACTCTCAAAAGCTTAGAAACTTATAAGCTTAACAAATTTTGGGATGATTTCAAATGAACTATGGCCCTTCTATTTATAGGAACCGTAGCTCACCTACCACTTCCAATTTGGCTACAACTTGCCAAATTGATAAATTGAATTTAGAATTGGAAAATCAATTTGGTGGGCAACAACATCAACAAGTTTGAAAAATCAATTGGCTTCTAGAAAACATCATATTTTTTCTCTGTGCCACCAACCTTGCTTTTGAAATTTGCATGCCATTACTTGACTTTTCAACAATTCTCCACCTCGGCATAAATTTTTCAAATCTGAGCCGACATTAACGGACCATAATACTTCATCCCCAAATGATCTTTAAAAGGATCCAAGGCGGCTGCATCGTTGTGACTGCCTACGTACCCAAAATTTAGGATCAAGCCAACCGTAGTTCATAATTCCCAAAGGACATAACTTCACACAATCGAAGGATTTGAATTAGTTTCAAACAATGTTGAAACTTAACTCCAGAAGCTATCTTCGTCAACATATCTGATGGATTATCTTTGGTAGCGATCTTCTTCAACAACACATCACCACCCTCAATAATTTCCCTCACATAATGATATTTCACATCTATGTGCTTCGTCCGAGAGTGATATGTTTGATTCTTCGCGAGAATATCGCACTTTGGTTATCACAAAAGAGCGCAATGTTCTTTTGGATTATTCTCAAGTCACCTAACAAGCCTTTTATCTAGATAGCTTCCTTTACAGATTCAGCAGCTGCCATATACTCTGCTTCTGTAGTGGACAGAGCAATTGTCGATTGTGGAATCGACCTCTAGCTAACTGGACCTCCACCCAATGTGAATACGTAGCCTGTTGTTGATCTTCGCTTATCAAGGTCTCCAGTGAAATCAGAATCACAATACCCAACACATTATTGACTACAATCCCTCTTGAACAATAACCCAACATCAACTGTCCCATACAAATATCGGAGAATCCACTTTACCGCAAGCCATTGATTTTTACCTGGATTGTGAATGTATCTACTAACCATGCTCACTGCTTGAGATATATCGGGCCTTGTACGTACCATAGCATACATAAAACTACCCACAGCACTAGCATATGGAACACTAACCACGTAATCGTGCTCCTCTTGAGATAGAGGACATGAAGAAGAGCTTAATTTGAAATGAGGAGCTAGAGGAGTACATACCGGTTTAATTTTGTCTTCCATATAGAATCTTTCTAGACTTTCTTCAAATAAAACTTTTGAGTCAATCATACACTCGCATTCTTCATGTCTCTACGAATCTCCATCCCAAGTATTCTCTATGCATCACCCAAGTCTTTTATCTCAAACTCAGAAGCCAGTTGCTTCTTTAATCTTTCGATTTCATCTCTATTCTTCGAAGCTATAAGCATATCATCGACATAGAGTAACAAATAGATGAAAGCTCTATCTGGTAGTTTTCTAAAGTAAACACAATGATCGTGTTCACTTTTGGTGAATTTCTGCCCTTGTATAAATTGATCAAATCTTTTGTACTACTGCCTTGGCGACTACTTCAGTCCGTACAAAGATTTAATCAACCTACACACATGATTCTCCTTTTCAGCAACTCTGAAACCACAAGGCTGAATCATATAGATTTCCTCCTCCAAATCTCCATGTAATAATGCCGTTTTAACATCCAATTGAGCCAACTCTAACTCATATTCTGCAACTAAGGCAAGTAGGATATGAAAGGAAGTATATTTTACAACTGGAGAGAAAATTTTATTGTAGTAAATACTTTCCTTTTGAGCAAAACCATTTGACACGAGCCTTGTCTTGTATAAAGGAGTTATTTGATTTGGAGATCCTTGCTTTTTGGTGTAGATCCATTTATTGCTAATAGCCCTTTTCCCCTTTGGTAACTTTACAAGTTTCCAAGTCTGGTTTTTATGGAGAGATTTCATCTCTTCCTCTATGGCTAACTTCTACTGATTACTTTCACTGCTGCGTAATGCTTCATTGAAAGTGTTGGGGTTGTCATCATCAATAACTGGAAGTGCATAGGCTACCATCATATCTTTAGTAAGCCAACCGAGTTTCTTTATTTCTCTTCTTGGCCTCCTTGTTGCTATAAAATCATCATTATCTACATAATCAATTGTTTCTTCATTTTGTGGGACATCAGAAGAAACAACCTCTTCTTCAACTCTAGGTGTCACCTCCATAGTTGAACCCTTATTCGATGTAGAACTAACTGGAACATACAGAGTTGCATCAAACTCCACCCGCTGCAATACCTCTTTGGTCTTGTTCTCCACCTACTGAGAACTTGAAGTTTTCATCATTGAAACTTCATCAAATGTGACATCTCTACTACATACAAACTTTTTGTCGTCGAGATCCCAAAGCTTGAAGCCCTTTACTCCACCTTTGAATCCTACAAAGATAGTTTTTCTAGCACGAGGATCCAATTTACCATCTTTAATATGATAATAAGCTGGACACCCGAATACATGAAGGGAATCATAATCTTGTGCATGCTTTCCAGACCGCATTTCTATAGGAGTTTTACCTTCAATTGCAGCAGAAGGCAATCGGTTTACCAAGTGACTTGCGTAGCTCACAGCTTCAGCCCAAAACTTTTTATCTAAACCGGCATTAGATAACATACACCGTACCTTCTCCAGTAAAGTACGATTCATACGCTCAGCCACACCATTCTATTGCGGAGTATGTCTCACCGTGAAATGTCTTTTAATACCATCGTTCTGGCATACTTGCAAGAATGGATAAGAAGTATATTCATCCTTATTATCAAATCGTAATATTTTGATCTTTCTGCCAGTTTGAGTCTCCACCAATTTCTTCTATTTCACAAAAATCTCTAGAACCTCATCATTTGCTCGCATGGTGTACACCCACACACGTCTAGAGAAATCATCAACAAATGTAACAAAATAATGGCGTCCGCCAATTGATGCAGTTTTTGTTGGTCCCCATACATGATTATGAACATATTCAAGGATCTCACGAGTATCGTGATTAGCTGTATCAAACTTGACCCTTGTTTTCTTGCCCACTACACAATGCTCACAGAAATTTAATTTACAGGTTTTAGTACCTTTTAAGAGTCCATGCCTCATCAGAGTTTGCAAAGACTTCTCTCCAGCATGTCCCGGTCGTACATGCCATAGCTTGGTGGTGTCAATGTGTGCCTCAACAATATTCGCTTCATCAGTTGTGTCTTCCTTCAAGTAGTACAAATTGTGACACTGAACCCCTTGCTGAATCACCATAGCCCCATGTGTAAACTTCATTATACCATCTTTAATGGTAACCTTGTAGCCTTTAGCTTCCAAAGCACCCACAGAAATTAGATTTTTCTTTAAAGCTGGAACAAATCTAACTTCTTTGAGTTCTCTGACCATTCCATCAAACATTTTGAGCCGAATTGTTCTTATCCCCACTGTGCGACAAGGTTGATCATTCCCCATCACAACTGCACCGAATTTTAGATTACGAAAATCCATAAACCATTCCTTAATAGGACACAAATGATAGGTTGCTCCAGTATCAAGTATCCATTTGCTCGAACTAGCCACGTATGCTATAGGAGTAATACTTAGTGAATAATCAGAGTCTTCATCTTTCCGTGCTATGTTTGCTGTTGCTGGTTTCTTCTCATCTCTCTTTTGAGCCTTTGGACAATCTTTCTTCCAATGGCCCTTTTCATGACAAAAGGCACACTCGTCTCGAGCTATATTTTTGTTTCTCGATTTGAATAGAGAATTCTTTCCACCACGCTTCTTTTGTTTCTCCATCGCCCAATCTCTACTCACCAAAGCTTCAGACGATGCTCGTTCAGAACTTTTATCATCATTTCGAATCTCCAAACTTGTCAATGCTGTGCAAACATCTTTGAAGACGATCACACTCTTTCCATATATCAAAGTAATCACAAAATGGATATATTCCTCCGGTAGTGAGTGTAACAGAATCATATTCTTGACTTCATCCTTAAAATCTTCATCAAGATTCTTCAAATTAGTAAGTAACTTTTCAAATCTTGAAACATGATCGTGCATTGACACCCCGTGCTTCATTCGAAAACCATATACTTGGCTCATTGCATGAAGCTGATTTTCAAGACTTTTCGCCAGGTACTTCTCTTCCAATATACGCCACAAAGTCACTGCACACTCCTCATTTTTCACCAAATATTTCACCTCCTTGGTCAAACAAGATCTGATCTGACCACAAGCTTTCTCGTTTATACGATCCCAAATTTCTTCATCATACAAGTGTCTTTTATTTTTCAGAACAACATCGAGATCGATTTGAATAAGGGCATCCATAACTTCATGCCTCCACATGCCGAAGTTGATTTTCCCATCAAACTTTTCAACATCGATCTTCTAGCCTCCTATAACAGGTGATGAATAGCGATTTGACAAATCTCGCCTCCCACCTGAAGTATCTCCTAAAATAGTCTCGGAAAATCTCTCCCCAATTCTGGAAGTTTCACCTTCTACTATTTTCACAACGAACTATTTTCACTTGAAAAGTAGTCTTTATGATATTAATTTCGCGTGAATAAATGCACCAGGAAAGTTCCCAGGAGACTGGACGAGAACTCGGTCCCAATTAAAAACCAGAATCCTTAGACTCTTATCGCCTTGTTAACAGAACTTTCCTAAACATGCAAAAATACACACTACTTACAATAGACTATCTCCCAAGTACAAATGGTCGTCTCCACCGTATTCGTGAATAGTACCATATACGTGAACAGTACCATATCCCCCAAGTACGAACCGTCGACTCTAATACCACTTGTTGTGCACGGAATGTGAAATCAAGCGCACCGAATAATCACAGAAAAATAAAGGACACAAAATTTACGTGGTTCAGCAATATGCCTACGTCAATGGGAGCAAAAGAAAAATAATTGTATTATTAACAATTATTTGAGTACAAATTTGAGTAAAGAAATCTCACTTTCCCAGAACTCAAATACACCCAGTACTCTCACACACACTCTCCAATTGCTCACTCTCAAAAGCTTAGAAACTTATAAGCTTAACAAATTTTGGGATTATTTCAAATGAACTATGGCCCTTCTATTTATAGGAACCGTAGCTCACCTACCACTTCCAATTTGGCTACAACTTGCCAAATTGATAAACTGAATTTAGAATGGAAATCAATTTGGTGGGCAACAAAATCAACAAGTTTGAAAAATCAGTTGGCTTCTAGAAAAACATCATATTTTTTCTCTGTGCCACCAACCTTGCTTTTGAAATTTGCGTGCCATTCTTTGACTTTTCAACATTGGAAAAGTATAAAAAGCCATTGTAAATGGAATGCTAATAGACATACATCTAATATGGCCTTACTAAAAAATTATGACGGTTTTATTGGGCAAAGTATCATCCTTAAACTAAGTTGATGTGTGGTTGGGAGGAGAGGAAAATAATTTAAATTCTATTTTTATTTTCATTGTTTGGTTGCACAAAATCTATAAGAATTTAATTTTCATTAGAATTTAATATTCATTATAATGTAAAATTTGAATTTCACACTAAAGAGTGAAAAATTCAAATTCCTCTTTTGTTTGAAACAATTACCCGTCAACATTTTAATTTGTTTAATGCCATTAATAATAATAATTTATTATTTTATTGATTTAATATTATAAATAATTATATGTTAATTAAATTTAATGAATTATTTAAGAAATTTGAATAAATATATTATTTATTTATTTCTTTAATATGAAAATATAGAAATATAAATTAAACATTGCTGGAACTCCACCGAACCGTCGCTGGACCCTCAAACCATCCCTGGAAGTCGCCGGAATTTCGCTAGAAAGCCACTGTTGACCACTTTTATTTCTATTAAATTATATTAAATAGTTTAGTATATTAAATTATTTTATATTTTATATTAAATATAAATCACGAATTCTTTTAGGACTTTTTGACATTAAAAAAGTTTGGCATTGATATCAAATTATATTTCATTACTAATATAGGTAATTTAGTATTTAAGGCAAATGATAAATCTATCAAAAGAAAAAAATTGTAATTCATTTCCCTATCAAATTTTATATCAAACCGAATAATGAAATTTAATTTCACTATTCTCTTTCACTCCTTTCTTTTCCCTTCCTCTCCATTCCACTCTTTTCCTCTCCTTACTTTTCTTTAAACCAAACATGACCTTAGTATAAGGAAATTACAAATGCATAATTATTTATTAATTTATGATAGTGGATAGTGATAGGTGCACAAAAATTAGTACAAAAAAATAGCGCGCAATCACCATAGAATAAAAAACAATTCCGAGACAAACTCTTTTTTTGTCTATTATAAATTTTGTACTAGTTTTAATACTCTTTTAGTACATACATCATTATTCATTTTAATTCTTAAGTCTTAGGCAACTATTCCTACTTCTCGATTTCTGTTGCAGAGTTCATTTAAATGGCTCTTCTTTAATTCTTGCTTCCCTTTAATACTAGATGACAGGTTAGCTGCCCAATCACTAAAATACTTTTAATTCCCACGTGCCATCCATCCTTCACGAAATAATCCAATTCCTTTGCTCTATGTCTTTTGGTTTGTTTCGTTTGAAAAAAATATAGAGAGAGGAGAAGAGAGGAGAGGAAATAAGGAGTGGGAAAAGAAATAAGGGAATATTCGTATTTGATCTACTAGGAAAATGAGATTGATCCTCTTTTTCACTCATTTTTTGTTCCTCCTTTTCCTTTTCATTTTTCTCCTCTCTTACCATTTCTTTCAACTAAACATAGGTGTTTTCTTTATAAATTGAAAAATTAGAATTTATGATCGAAATCATTAATAGTGTTTACCTTATAGAACAAAGATGGAAATCAAGATCATTTGAGGGAGGCGGATAGGAACATGAGATTAGGAAATGGGAGTTTGATTTGTGAGGGGAGTTTAGGAACAAGACTCCCATTTCCAGAATTGATGTAAGTTATGATAACTAAATAGGACTGAGTTAAAAAGAAAAATTCTTTTACGGAATCAATTATCTATAACAGAATTTATTTTCAAATTTCAAAAGTATATAAAACTCATTTCTTACTACTAAAGTATTTTTTACATAAATAAACTACACATATTATATATATATAATCATTTTTTAGTAGGGGTACCATAAAAACTCACATTTTAAATTTTTTAATGCACATTGGATACTATAAACGTCACTAAAATTGAAACGGATATTTCATTTTGTTAACTAGCCCAAGCCCATTAACTACAAGCTCAATAGTCCTCTACTTTCTGGTATTCTGCGATTTCCTCAGCCCATTTATTCAAACCCCTACTTTAACACGTATCAATTTTCATGGTTATTGTTAGCCCATCTTTATCAAGTAAATACTTTGTTTAATTCTTATTTTTTAAAAAAGTATTTATTTAATCAATATATTTTAGAAAATGTCTCAAGATACTCTTTTTATTAAAAATTATATCTTTTTTGCCCTTATTTTTTTTCCTTTCAAAATAACATTCTTGCGATAATCTTGCGAATATCAATAAAAAATTATTAATTTACCAAATTATAAAAAATTATAATATTAATGTCTCAAATTTTACTTTTCATTGATGGTCTCTAATATTGTTATAGGAGTATTATTGTAGAAGTTAAGAAAAAAGGAAAGACAAAAATGTACAATTTTTAATAATAGAGGTGTCTTGAGACCTCTTTAAAATATAAAAACTAAATGAACATTTAATTAAAAAATAAGGTAAGAGCTAAACAAACATTTACCCTTCCATTTTTCAATAAATTTGTAATTTTTTGTTGGCTTCTCTAAACGCTAGTGTTTGATAATGGATGTTACCATGATTGCACTCTTAACCGTTTGAGTGAAGGGTTTATCATCAATGTTGTAAGATTAGCATTTTAAGAGGTTCTTCTTCTTTTTTATATTATTATTTACGGTAGAATATTGTGCAATTTAGCCACTAGTAAAAATTATTTTTAGCATTTATGCTTTTATAAGTTTTTAATACCCTGTTCCAGTCTTCTTGTTAAAATAGTAGAAGAAAATACGGATGGTTGAAGAGTAAATACAGTTATTTAACAAATAAATTTACTATTTTAACTTGCTGAGGTTTCAAATAATTTGTAAATTAAAAAGTTGCATTTATTTTTCAATAACGTACTTTTTTCAATTTTTTTTTTCAAAATCCAAGGGATGAAATAAGATATAAAGAATTTATCAAGAATCTAAATGCTAAAAACAAATTCTAAAACAAATGAAAGTATCATTCTGCCTTTATTTAATTTCCATTGGATTTATGTAGTAAAAGGGTCTTATAGCATTAAAATAGGGTGTGTACAGATATATTAAATTTTCTGCCGATCTTATATGGGTTTTTTTTTTTATTTTAATTTTTTTTAACGCCTCAGAGGATTTTATGGTGTCTGTTAACTAAACGGATTTGTGACAATTTTATAGGGATATTAGGTGCACCACTCAATAAATTATAATTTTATGCATTTACCTAAGCTATTAATTTAACTAGTACAACAGCTTAAGTTGGGAATGAAAGAGTTTATTATTTAAGTAATGTTATTAGTTTATCAAACATTCATTTTATTCAAATTTGGCCGTATTATGAATAATATTACGTATACTTCCCAATATTACATATTTAGCTACAATATTAGATGCCTGATCACAAACTCTAGGTATATGACAAGCTTGAAAATTAAGTCTCGAGTAAATAGGTTCTGCATCTCACATTTTTCCAAAATTAGTTTCATTTCAACTCCCAATTCATTCAAATAAATGAATAAAACAAAATAAGCCCGTCAAGAAAATGAAACATACACAATGCGACAAATTAATAAACAATTTGTATGTATAAAGCATAAAATCTTAAAACCGTGTCGGCTCCGCATGTGAAAGCAAATTTAATTAAGTTTTTTTGTTGTGGGCGGGGGGTGGAAAAATGGCATGGATGTGAAATGCGAGTAGTCAATAATTAATATATGCAACGGCAGACAAAAAAAATAAATAAATGAAATAAATAAAACAGAAACGAAAGCCACAAACCCACTTGGTCTAAAATCAAAATCTTGCCTGTTGTCTACATCTCCATGCACAAGATCTTGTGGAAAATAATTAAAAAAATTGACTTCGAATTGACTTGGAATGCGGCCTAGTAAAACATAAATAATTGGAATTGAATAGTTGCAAAACCCATTAGATGATAGAAAATTTGCTCTCTGGAAAATCCTTGTTGCATAGATTGCGGTGTGTGAGAATGGGGATAAGGCTAAAACTGTGGTCTAGTGAATGATTATGAGTTTGTGAAGAGACATGTGAAGGTGGAATATAGATTGGTGGCGATTAATGAGAACTGAGAAGAGTACAAAAAGCACTTAACGGGAAAGCAAAATATTGCACCCAAAGCACTTGTTCAGAATCCATGTTTGTGTGGATAGCAATAATTAATTAATAAATTAATGAACTCAACTCAACTATTAATGGCGACAAATCAATCTCACCGACGAGTCGCAAGCTAAAATGCAATGCTTCAGCCTCAGCAATATTAAACAACTTGATCAACTCCCCCCAGCCGTCACCTCCCCATTACTATTACGGATAACACCACCATTTCCAACCAAACCGGAAGGTTCCGATGCCCTCAAATAGCCCATCACTACCAACAATACCTCCAAACCAATCTCCCTAGCTAGAAAAAAATGTAATATCTAATGCACCAAAAATCATGGCGTTGTAATCAGCTAAAATTATGGAATCTGTCATATCACTCACCAGTTCTTACAATTATTAGCCTTTTTTTTTCAAACATCATCAGCACGAGGAAGATTTATTAATTAAATTGACAAATTCAAATTATCCCCTATTGTATAGACGAATATCAATTCTCATTAATTTATTTCGACGATGCTCAATTTACACTCAAAATCGTTAAAAAAATATGTTAGATTAAAGGCAAAGAGCGTAAAATAGTAAATTTAATCTATTAATCTTTTTAAAAATTTGGTAAAACAAACAAATAAATGAATCAGCCAATATTAACTCCCTTAGTTTCATCATAATAATTAAAAAAAGAGAGCAATTATAGTGATGGAAAAAAGAATTAATCTTCATATACACAAATATAAACTGAAAATTTTTGGAGTTTAAAAGTGAAAGAATTAATTGTTCAATGAGTGTGTTAAATGAGTCTTCAGAGTAATAACCTTATATTTTCTCATAATAGAATGTTCTTAAAAATAATTAACTTCACAGATATTTTTATATTAAAAATATCATAAAAATATAAGATATTCAAAATAATTTTTAGTATACAAATAATTTCACCATGTAATTCACTATTAATTCAATAATAGATTGACAGATTGACACTCCAGAACAACCCGTTTCCATAAAATGATGAAATAATGAAAAAATCCAAGCCAATGTAAGTTGAATTTATGTAGTTAGTAGATAATACCACAAGTAACTTTCCTGTTATTGGCAAATTGTAGTTAACTTCTTACTTTCTCTTTTATTTACATTTTCATTCTGATATAATGAAAAACTGCAATTAGCTTGTTACTAACCTCTAAATTATTCTTCTTTAAATACATTTTCATCTAAATTTTTTATTCCTAAACTATCTTCACATAACAAATACATTTATTGATTCAAATAATCTTATCCCTTAATTTTTAGTTTTCACCCATTAAAATTATTTCATCATGTACAAAATATAATTCTTTAAGATAATAAAATTAAAAAAAAATCTATTTTATAATGGATGTTTGAGAAGTGAGAAAATGGAGAGTGGGGTGAAATGAGAGAGAGAGAGAGAGAGAGTAGCGACAAAAAATTAAAATATTGTTAGTGAGCATTGTCTCATGACATCTGCAAATGCAATTGCATCTAGAAATTATATTTTTAAATCTTCATGCCTAAACATGACTAAAAGGTTCAATGGTTGAAATAGAAAATTTGAGCAATTTATTTTTAATCATATCAATAAAATTAACTGTGATTGTATGCAATTTTTTAAAAAAATTATAATGATTAGAACCAAAATGGGAAATACATTTTTGGCACCAATCATGATGGTTATAATCTTTTTCTACCTTAATTTTAATAAGGATATAATTAAACTCTATATAATCAAAGTGGTCAATGATTAAATAAATAAAAAAATCTAACGGATGAGGATGGACTACTCGCATTTCAAAAAATTGAGAGTAGAGTAACACATGTTAATTTATTTAGTGAGATATCAAATTTATAATATGCTAAATAGTGATTATTAAATAATACATTGATCTATTATATATTTTCATGCAAATCTTAAAATAAGTTATTAAAAAAGTCAAACTAGCTAACGGATTTAAGTGCAAAAATTTAAAATGATTTGGTGTTATGTATCTAAATATTAAAAGTTTATCAATTTTTAATGTGCAAGCAAACAACAGGGTTTGTATTGTTAATAACGTATTAAATCCATCTAAGCCATTAAACTACTTTAATATTAAACTGATTGTTCATAATAGCTGATAAGAAAATAACAAAAAGTGAGAGTATGGTGTAACAAAGACACCATAGTCGGACCCTATTTCTATGTTGGGTGATTACTCTTAGATTGCTGTAGCTACATTATCTGTAAGCTAGCCGCTGCCATTTATTTAATCTTTGAGCTAGTTAGGACTTACACAGTTATGATACAGTTTTAAATGGTCTATATGTGTGAATAAGAATTCATACATGAATACAAAATTCAAACACTCATTTTCAATCACTATTTTAAAATAGAGTCATTTTATGATGTTGTTATAAAAATTACATCATTAAATAGTGAAGTAAATATGTTTGGCTGGATTTAATTAACGATTCACAAATTAAATGTGCATTTGGATAATATTTTGATTACAAATATTTAATTTACAGGAAATCAAATCGGTTAAATAAGTTTTAAAGTATAGACTATCTAAACTTTTGTTTTTTTAAAAAGATATGTATTCTAATATTAACATAGTTCAATCTTAGGTTTTAATCTTATTATCACTATTAACATGTGTTGTTGAGGCACTTCAAATTTATTATGTACACATCTAAATTAAGAAGTATATTTGCATATTTAATATTCAATTTTATTGGTGGTTTAGAAAATATAAATCAATTAATTAAAAAATAAAATTATTTTCATGAAACATACATACTGCAGACAACTAGAAATATTATATGCTAATTATTAAGTGATTATTTATTTATCTACTAATTAAGCCAATGGTAAAATAATAACCCCATCATCAATTTTGTACAATATCATGCAATATCGTAGAAGGATCCTTAAAATAGATGAGAGATCATTCCGCCTTTATAAATTTTCACTTGTAGGCATTGCACATCATTTTTGAAGTTTTTTTTTTAATTTCAAATTAGACACACACGCACACTAAATGAGACTTGAACTCAGATCTAGGTTTTGATAGGACTGCTTATTAACTGGTTAATCAGTAGATCTAGGCCTTGGCCTTGAATCATATTTGTGTAGTTAAAATAGATGTGCACACAAGTAAATTAAATTTTCTAGCTACCATGGGTTTTTATTTTTTATTTTAATATACATTGGAGGATTTTATGTGGTGTGCTAACAAACGGGATTTATCACAATTTTACAGGGGTACGAGTAACACAACTCAATAAATTATTATCTTTCGTATTTAGTGAAGTTATTAATTTAACTAGTTCATTAGCTTAGTTTGGGAGCGATAGAGCTTGTTATTTAAGAGATGTTATTAATTTATTTAATATTCACGTATTGAGGTGTGGGCAACTTATTTAACTTTGATATTTTGAGTTAAGTGCTCGTTTAGTTCCCATACTTTAGAAAATCCCTCAAGACACCCTTACAGTTAATATCTTATACTCTTATGCTTACTTTCTATTTCCTTTTATAATAATATCTTAAAACAATATTCTTAGGGTTATTAATAAAAAAGATGCTAATTTATTAAATTAGACCTAAAAGCAAAAGTTAGTATAAGTTTTACGTTATTATTTTTCTTTTAGGGTTAATTTAAAAAATTATTTTTTAGAAATAATTATTACTAAGATTGTTACAAGGATATTGTACATTGCTTTAAACTTGTTGATATTAACTTATTTATAAATAATTATAAGCAAGATTATTGCGAGGGTACAAAAAATACTAGCTTTTTCATACTAACTCGTTAATTTGCTGAAAATGATTATTGGCCAATTTCTTAATTAAAATTTACTAATAAATGATTATTAGTTAATTTACTAATTAAACTTTTTATAGATAAATTAATTAATATAAAGAATATTGTTCGAGGGTATTATTGTAAAAAAAAGAAAAACAAGGGTAAGAATATAAAATATTTAACTATAAAGGTGTCTTGAGATAATTCTAAAATATATACACTAATTAGAATCTTAAATCAAAATATAGAGATTAAACAATTATATATCCTAGGTTTAAACATATTATGAATAAAACTATATATATACTTCCAGCTACAATTTCAAACATTCCATTCTAAGTGAGGCATTAGCATTCATCCATAGATGAGATGGATTAATCACCCAATTGATGAAGAAGTCACATCAAAGCTATTAAAAAAATTAAGTCTATTTTATAGTATAGGCTAATTATTAGAAACTTAAATTAATTAAAATAAACTGGCTTTCTGAAAATACTCTTCATAGCCACTATTCACTTCATTCTTCAAGTTACTGTTCATCCAAATCAAAATTAATAAAAAACAGTCAATTGCAGAAAGTAAAGCATATAGAGAATATTTACATGGCTTGGATAAAACATTTATGGACTATGCCTAGAGATTAAGGAGTTCACAAAGTGTAGACATATTACAATTTATTAAACTTGCACAACCTAAGATGCCTTATTATTTTTTGCAGCCACTTTTTAAATCAAAAAATTAGGCGAATCTACTTATCAAATATCTCTTATCTTCTTGTTTGCAGCCCTTATCCTAAAGAGACCAATAATCCATGGATGGAAGGCCAAGTGAAAAACTCTTGAATAACTCTTCATTTGTGTGTAAGAGGTAGTAGCAAAACATTGCCTAGCCTCTTCGTATAATGTGCCCAAGAGAAAATGTTATTAATATGTCAAAAAGATCTTAACCCGGTAGTCATAATTAAATAAAGTTTAGATGATTTAGCTTAAATATTCTATTTAAGCTTTTGACACAAGTCTTGATCCATTGATTTTGATAAATTTAATGGTGGACGAGTAACTATCATTAAATATTATTGTAATTTTTAATCCCTACCATTGACTTACTTAACATAAATAGTTGAAGATTTGTATCAAAATTTTAAGTTAAAAATTTTTAGGTTAGAATAGCCTACCCTTTAAATAATATTTTAGTTATTGAGTCTTCAATTTCCTTAATAAGTGTTTGAACTTGATCACTTGTAGATTACGAGCTCCTGTAACTCCAACTAAGCTTACAATATAGATGAGTCCTTGTGATGCTTCAACAGTGGCTTTCGTTAGAATAGATTCATGAACATTTTCACAATCTAAAATGAAGTTAGTTTTATTTCTTATTCTAGAGTATTACACCGAATGGAATGTAAAAAATATTTCCATCTATCCATCAATACTTTTCAATTTATTCCTATTACTAAATTAGTAGGTGGTAACGTAAAATCACTTTGGTTAAGTGGTGAAAAGGATAAAATCAATCTGTTCTTTAAATCAAGGTAATTCATACAATTGTGCTTAATTTTAGGAGTAATCTTTGCAATTCCTTGGACTATCACGTTCCTTTTTAGATTCATGTACTTGTGTGTATAATTGCTTGGCTTTACAATAATGAAATAATCATTTAACTGTATAGGATGTGATTTTAGAGATATTTGTGAAACAAAAAAATTGGTGGATACTCAACCTGACAGAAAAATCAAAGTATTGCATATCGATATAAAATGACATACTTATGATCAATAATATAAATAGAGAAAGTGATCAATAAAAGTTAGCCATAGATTAAGAGGTGCAGTCTCTTTATCAATATCAAACTTGGGAACCCATAAAGTTATGTAAAGGATTGGGGCCTATTGGCAATAAATAGGGTTGCCCCAAGAAGCAAGGATCTCTAAAACAAGCAACCCTTTGTTATAAGGTAAGACCGATAGCAAAACGATTTACTCAGAAGGAAAGTATTTTCTCTCCAATTGTGAAAAATATTTTCATTTGTATCCAAACTGCCTTAGTTTCCAAAAATGAGTTAGCGCTGATTTAATTAGATGTTTTGATGGTGTTCTTACATGAGGATTTAAAGGAGGAGATCAAAATGACTCAGTTTTACGGCCTTAAAGTTGTTGAAGAGAGAATTTTGTTTGTAGGATGGTTGATTAGTATTAAAAATTATTGAATTATTAAGCGATAATATGCTATTTTATGCTTATGTTATGATTTATATTTGTGTTTATGTAATATATTAGGAATTATTAATTTTGTTTTAAATATATTTAATTTTGTGTATTTTTATGTGTTTATTAAGAAAAATATTAATTTCACGTACTTCGAGGCTCCAAACAGATAAATGGAGGTTAAATTTCGATTTCGGAGGTCCGAAAACCTTAAGATCAATCAAGATCGGCTTAAAATTGAGCTTGTATAAAAAAATTGACTTTTGCTGTTCACCGAACACTGATTGGATGATGAAATGAGCTTACAATAGATATGAGTGCATGGGATAGCTAGCAATTTTGACTCAAAAAAACTTCTAGGATTTTGCTCTTGAAGATAGGAACTTGTAGTTGAGTTGTTGAAAGGTATGTGAAAAGTTGATGTTCATCTAGCCCCAAACTTGTGCAAGAACCTATATCATGCAAAATAAAACAAATAAAAGAAAATACTAACAAAAGAAAGTATAAGAAAAGACAACCAAAAAATAAAAATAGCAATAATTCAAGAGATTGTTCAAGGAGACTCATAAATGGATGAGATGATCTATATGGACATAAACTAAGTTTATTAAAATTTGGTCTCTTCTTATGAAAATAAGGTGATGAAGCTTCATCATGTATTGTCAAATTAACATTAGAAAGGTTAGATGGAGGCTTATCCTTAAATGCTTATGCCACTTTTCTACCAATCATGTTGTCTTGAAAATAATTTTTATGTTTAGATGGATACTTGGTAAGTGTGAACACATTGAAAGTGACTTGCTCATTTTGAATTCTTAAAACTAATGTTCCTTCCCGAGCATCAATTAAAGCTCTCCTCGTAACTAAGAATGGTTAACTTAGAATGAAAGGTAACTCTATATCTTCAAGCATATCTAACACAATAAAATCTACATGGAATAAAAACTTGTCAACATTCACAAGTACGTCCTCAATTATGCTTCTTTGATACGTGGCAATGGTTGGTGAAGCAAGTTGGAGGATCCGATCTTTGTATTCGAGTTGACCCGATTCACTCATTAACCCGCTAAATCTCAACTGTTCTTTGGGTAAATCAAACGAGTCAAATGATGCCACGTGTGATGTTGACTTCTGAAGTATGACTAGCTATTGGATCTTGATCTAAAGGTTGTGAGGAGCACATGCATGAAGCTTATGATGGACCGCAATGCACAAGATTATGAATTTATTGTTCTATAAATAGAGCCTCATTTTTATGTTTTTAATCATCTCTCTACAACTCTCTTCTTCTCAAATTCTCTCCAGCTCCTTGTAATCTTGATTTCCAAGTGTGTTTTTAATATTTTGTATAATTATTTTTATAAAAAAAATTAATTTTATTTCCTATGTTAGTTGCTTTTATTACTTTTAATTATAAATAATTCAATTTTACCACTTCTTTTTATTTTAATTATGCTTAACTAAATAATATTAGTTAGGGGAAGGTGAAACTCTTAGGAAATAAATATGATTTAATCAAATTTTATTTTTAATTTTATAAATTAAATTATTTTCTATTTAATTTTATACATGTTTTATATTTTGAAAATTTGATTTATTGTAGACAAACAAATGAATTTGGCACAATAAATTCTTAAGATCTTAATATAAGGCATGGTGAAATGGTATTTTGACTTATTAGAGCCAAATTAAATTTTGGCACAATAAATGCTTAATCCATCATAAAATTAAAGGGAAAATAATAATAATTTGTATAATTAATCCTTTGGGTAATAAATCTAAAACAAATTGGCAAAAAGAATTTATTAAGTTTTATTCATTTCTAAGAGTGGATCCATAACCCTAACTAGTTCAATTCCATAGTTTCATTTAAATTAAGTTGTTAATAACCACCAAACTAATTGAAATGAAGAAACCAAATTAATTTGTGAGAAAAGATTTATGATTTCACAATAAACTTTAAGCTCTTCGCTATAAATATGCTGGAAAACAAGACCGTTCTCCTAATCTTTGAGATATTAGACCGATTTTGAACAGATATTTGTCAAAATGCCATAAAAAACCAACATTGTTCTCCTAATCTTATCATTTGTTTGTATCTTCTTGGTCTACGATATTATTTAGTACTGAGGTTTTGTATTTTTTAAATTACAGCTATTGTGGGAAAAAATTTAACTATAAAATAAAAGTTAAAAATGTGTAGTAAATATAGTTGTTAAATAATAATTTTAAAAAATAGTAGGATATAAAAATATTTTTATCAAGTCATAAATCAAATCGACTTAACTTTCAAGACATAAAAGCTAATTTTTACCAAAAACACTTTATTGTCATAACTTTTAAGGCATAGCTATCAAGCCTCAATACCACATAAGGCCATAATTAATCCGAGCAGAAAAGCTTAAACATAGGTGTGGATCAATTCAATAAACTAATTAACAAGCTCAATGCAGAACAATCAACCATGTATTTTAAAAAACTTTAGTGGCAGCATTGATTCTTCATTCATTTGATAAATTATAGCAATAAATCAGCCGAAGAAGTAATTAAATGAATGGAAGATATGGTAATTGTAAGTGTAAGCAAGAGACAGGCACAGTTCCATAACTCTGCAGATACAAGATTAATTAATAGCAAATATTGAACTAATTGAGTTCAATTTAATTTCCACTGTCTGTGAAAACAAAAATGGAAATTAACCAAAAAGAGCAAATACAAAATAAGAGCTGCTGGGTTTTATCTCCCTCCCTTTTGATTCAAAAATGCGTCCATGCGAGGGTTTAAATTAATGTACAAACTCTAGAATTGCATAATAAGCGATCATCAAAGGAAGGGACACAATCATTCCGATGATAACCCTGAAACTTTTTTCAAAAAGAAAAAGCACTTAGAAAATAGATTACTGAAAGTTAATATCAAGTAATACTTTTGAATTTATTTTTATTTTAATAAAAAATTGGTGGAAATTATAAAGAGTGTCATCAACTTTCGCAGTGCTAAGCACATCTGCGTGGAGTCCATATTCTTTAGCAAATATGAACGAAGTAATGGATTGTGGCAGTGCCGCCTGCAACAATATATAAACAAGTAAATATTTAGCATAGAGAAAATCCAATTAATTATTTTCCAAATTAACACAAGTTTAAGTTATTAATAAAGATAGAAACATGATACTATTATTTCTTCCAGAATTTTTACATTTAATTCAAAAGACGCAACATGGTATGACTGAGTAGTTTTCTGGTAGTTTTATTTAATTATCACTTGAGTTCGAGTCCCGAAAAGATAATGGTTAAAAGAACTAATTGAGGGTTAAAGAATTGTTTAGAATTTCACCAAAATCCTCTGCCTTTTAAGAAAATCAAGGCACACAGAAAAACATAGTTCACAAGAGGACCTTATATATACATTATGTTCATAGATGTTCTTCTAAATTTAGATTTTTATTTATTTTAAAAGTTAGAGGTGTGGGTAAAGTTTAAATCATTTTTTAATTTCTTATCTTCTCCAAAAATTTAAATTAATTAAAGAATCTAAGACAAAAGACGATTTTGTCCATAAATTCAGTTAAAAAGGTACAAACGATGTTTTACTTTCTATTTTCATTTTAAAAGCAAAACATTATTTTATGTTAGGTTCTTTAATGATGACTAGCAAGATAACAAAAAATGGCTGATCAATATAAAATTAAAATTTGAGGTGATGCAGAGATATTATCATAAATTGGAGGATTTTTTTTCATGTTTTTTACCTATTAGATCTTGCAGCATATATTTCTCAATCAGTGATCCAGGAATCACTATATATACACATGAAAAAAGTCAAGACATGAAAAGCATACACCGAAATCACCAACATTGTTTTGGTATTGTTTGATAATAGATCTTAAAGAAAAAAAAGAAAAAGAAATGATAATGAATAATTGTACCAACGTAATGTTGATCGAGTCTTCTACACAGCTTAAAAAAGCATATATGCTTTAAGCATTAACATAAGATAAGGCCCCATAAGTGCACCTTATTCAATTCTTTAGTAGTGATCTTAATAGTGATTCCTAGTAGAGGGGTTTCTAGTTTTGGACAGACTTTAATTTTGTCATATAATACACTTATAGAACATAGAACAATATCCTAGATCAAGGAAGATGCCAGGATCAGTCTTTTGAAAATACATTTGACGCAGCCAAATTGGTGCACTTGATGTGATTTTATAAAACAAAGTACATAATTTTTTTTACTTAATTACCTGAATAATGGCAACACGTAAAACATCACCATGCAAGCCCATAGCAATAGCACCAATAGCCATTGCTGCTGTTCCTGCTATGAGCTTTAATACCATTCCGAAAATAGTCAAGCTAGTTCCACATGCTATCAACTTTTCCTGTGAAGCCATGAAGATCCCTGCATAAAATCAAAATTCATGTAAGACATGCAATTAAATCATCTCATAATCTTAGCTAACTAATTACCCACATGATCAATTTTCACTAAGAGGGGCCAAATAAAGTGGTCCATAAAATTAGAACCCCTTAACACAATTCTGATGCGAGCAGCAGTTGTTATCTTACTTATACACCAGTTCAAAAAAATTTACCGGTTGAATTATTTAGTAAACTCAGGAAGTCCAAATATTATGTACATATAAAAATAGAAAGCTAAGCTCACCCATGCTAAACATGGCAGTGCCAGTCCCAGCTCTTGACATGATCAATATAGACCGCTCCATGATGCTCGGCATCTCAAAATGCCACCTGCAATATAGTTATAATATACACTTAATTAATTTATGGTAATTTTCAGCAAAATAGCTACCAAAATCTCGCAAAACATATGAATATATATATTACCTGTTTGACACAAAAGCCCATGCGATGCCAAAAATACATGCATATGCATTGGGGTTCATGGCAACTTTCGGCCTCACAAGCTTCGTCAAATACCAAAAATCTGGCCTTGAACTTGCCTCAGCATTAATAGTCCCCTCTAAATCTTTATCAACGTGAACGGCGCCGTCATCTGTAGTTCCTGCCCTTCGAATTTCCAAAACGAGCAATAGAACAGGAAGCCATTGTAACATATGCACTTTGATTTTCTTAATCAAGTGTACGATTTAATTTTTCCGCTTCGAATCGAGACAAATTGAGCGTGATTAAGAGCTCGAGTGATCGGATTTTAATTCCGTTATGGGTCCGGTATAAGCTTAATCTGTATTAAGCTTAGTTTAAAAAAAAAAAGAAAAAAAAAGAAAAAGCCGGTTTATATTTTCTGGACATGGGGGGTTTTTTTGAAAGGAAGAGAGAGAGAGAGAGAGAGAAGAGAGAGAGAACCCGTTTGACCCGGCTGACCCGACCCGGACCCGCGGCTGTGACCCGGCCGGATCTCGCGATTCCGGCCACCTCATCAGCCGTGCTTGGTATCGATCTGAAGCTTGGAAGCCGGCCGACGTATCCCTGCCGTCATCGTCGCCGGAAAATGCCTGGAACTCCGCCGGTTGGAGCTTGAAACCCGCGGCCAAGACCCGTTTTCGTCGCCGTCGATTTCGCCGGAATTTTGGCACGCCACCACTTGGTTCTTATTCCTCAGCTCACCAGCATCATTTTCCAACCGACCCCGTCACCTGAATCGGCCGGATTGCCGCCGATTAGCACTTGAAAGCTCGCGGTTTTTGGGGAGCTCGATCCGCCGCCGGCAGCGCGTGTGGTAGGTCACCGCCGCCACCATTGGACTCAGCGTGGCCGGAACTATGAGACCTAAGCTCCCCGTCGCTGTTGACTGAAGTCCGGTCACCGTTGACCGGCAGGGGCAATTCGGAGGAGTCGCGAACGAGAATCAACTCACGGACGTGGGTGATACCGAGTCTGGACATTGTCACTGTGAGTGGAATATATAAAACTTATTTTTATAGAAAAGTGAATTTATTTATATGTGTTGATTTTATTATTACTGAGAAAGAGTTTGATTAATGCTTTTATGACCGTTTTTGAGTGAATGCATGATATTAGAATTGAGTGGATTTGAAATATGTTGAAGAAAGAGAAAATGAGATTTCAGATGTGATTATATGTTTTCATACATGTGTATTAAATGTTATTTGAGAAATTGTTAAACAGTACCCTTCCCTCCAGATACAGAGAAACAGATAATATGAGATGAATACAGAGATACAGATGAGATGAGATAGAGACCTTTGGGGCCCGTCTGACACACATAGAGGCTTTGGGCCGTGTGTTGGGCGCTTTTGCCTTTTGGGGGCATATGCATGCAGTATGATGAGTACAGATATACTGATATGAGATACAGACAACTGTTGAGATACAATGAGACAGATGATACAGATGATATACAGGCCTTTGGGGCCGTCTGAGTACACACAGAGGCTTTGGGCCGTGTGCTTGGACTAGATTGATATGATGAGATATGAGATTTTCGCTGTCTATCCGTGTAGCTCCGGGGCGTGGCGGTACCCAGATAGTACGTCATTGCCTGTCTGTTGAGGTCCGGAAATGATGAGATATGAGATTTTCCCTGTCTATCCGTGTAGCTCCGGGGCGTGGCGGTACCCAGATAGTACGTCACTGCCTGTCTGTTGAGGTCTGGATATGATGAGATCATATGAATCACAATAAACAATATATATGCTAGACATGTTTGAAAAGTTTATTTTGATATATGTACGGATATTGATTTATATATATTTTGCCCATGTATTTATATGATATGTTGATATGTGTTTATGGACATAGGCATGTGTGAATATTTCATTGGCATGAGCACGAAACTGCATTATGTTTTCCATATTTCCTGAAAAATGAGAAAGTTGATTTTAGCAAATGAGATTTGAAAAGAAAAGAAAGATTATTTTACAGTTTTAGCTTGGATGCTTGAATTCGTTACTGGCTTAGTGAGGACTCTCGAGATGTTTATATAGTTATGAGATAAGTGGGCGAAGGACGCATTGCGAGAAGCCCAAAGAGTATGAAAGAGAAAGTTAAGAGTGTCCTACTAAACAGTAATCGAATGAAGGTAGTTCAAGTAAGAGATTTGAAAGAGAATGTGAAAATTTGAGAAAGATAGAATGATATTTTGATGGAATTGATTTGAGAAAGAGTAATTCTTTTAAGTAAATTTATTTATCAGAAACTAGTTTCCACTCACTGAGTTTTATACTCATTATGTTTTTATCATATTATTTCCCCCACAGGAGATTTGCAGGTACATCCGTCGACCCAGCATCGGTAGATAGATTTGTATTTGTGGCCACGTGATGGTGCTAGGAGTCGTAGATTTAATATATTAATATTTGGGATTTTGTGAGTTGTACTTATTGTTATATTTTGTTATTAAGGATAACCATTGTATTTGTTTTTATATTGGAGTGATTTAGAGTGATTGTGTTGTGTTGACTGGAGAAGTTGGATTTGAAGTTTGAATGGTTATTAAGATAATTTTGGGAGTGTTGTTTTGTAATTGTAATTTTGAGGATGTTGTTATTATAGGGGAGATTCTGTCGAATTTTCGGCGAAATTCTTAGACGTTATTTTTATTATTGATCCGATTTTACGAGATTAGACAGACTCGTCCTGGGGGTGCGGGGCGGGTCGTTTCAGCCATACGATGGCTTGTATTACAGAAAATTGGACTACAAGATCAACAATCAAGCTAATGTGGATTACGCTCTAATCGAAGCGTGATTATATGTGGTTCTAATTTAAACAGCTCAATGAGATTTTGATAATTCATTAAGCTCGATTAGATAAAGCTCTAGTCCAATTGACTCTACAAAGTAGATTTTGATTTATAATCTCAAAAGGAATGCTATAAAGGGGGTTTTATTAATCAAACATTGTGAATGATAATAAGACCTTCCTATTTATAATACAGTAAACATACTCCCCAAGTTACCTTAGAAGGAAATTAAATCACAATTATACTAAAAATAAATGAGTAAAGTGCATACCATAATTCATTCTAGTTAACATAAAAATATTGAAAGACCTAAAATAAAAAAAAGTCTAAGACTAAAAATAATATACTACATTAAATACTCTTTATACGATAAATAAGTTATTCTTGTATTTGGACCTTTGGAATTCAGTATTAAAGAGGGATTTATTATTTTAATTTGAGTTAAAGACATATTTTATTACATATTATATTTTGTTTCGATAGAAATTCTTGATGTTGCATTACTTGATTTATGTGATTTTAATTTTTTTTATACATTGACATTCAGACATATATATATGAATTTATAACTTAGTAGGCATAAGCAATGATCCTAGATCCCTGATGCTTATGCTGGATTAATTTTTTTTTTTATTGGAATCTGCATAATAATTCAGATTTAACGACACAAATATTTTGTTCACATGGCACAGTAATAAAAGAAGCAGGAGACTTATCTGATAACACAGATGATTACTAGCATCTTTGTTTAATTACGATCGATTAGGCCTCGCCTGAACACATTTTTAAACTAGGCGTATAATCAAGAAACAAAACAAAATCAGCAGAATACATGCTTTTTATTCGAAATGAACAAATACTCCATTAAAACATCAACACCCTGTCTCATGAACTCATCCAAAGCGATCAGAGGAAATCACGCATTATCATGAAACTTGAGATAAAAAATTGAGATTACAAGTCAAGCTGATCAGATTAGAGTGCGTATTTAATTTTCGTTAATGACAGATTTACCAAATGTTTGAAGAACGCGCCGCAAAATAATCAACCATCTTAAAACGAAAATACATTCAAATAACAGAGTAAGCACAAGTGACACAAAGATTTTTATTATAACACATGCAGATGATTACTCTCATCTTAATTTATTTGTAATCAGGCATTGCCTGATGAACACGCTTTTCAACGAAACGCATAGTGAAGACACAAAACAAAATAACAGAAGCAAACGCAATCTTGCATAGACTAGCTACACAAGCGTTTTATTGGAAATCATTAACAAGTACTCAATAAAAACATCAACACCCTTTATGAAATCTCACGAACTCATCCAAAGCGATCACAGCAAATCATGCATGATGACGATGCATGAATTAAGTGTTGGCCTTAATCACTGAAACAACGAGAAACTGGACTTCAACAACTAGGGTTTCATTGCTTGGAAGGTATCCCTTGGTGGTGTCATACAGATCATCCCTCGACAAAAATTTGGAAGACTCTTTTTCCGCTGCCGAGTTGAAAAAATACTTAACTGCAACAAAATAATGTTCGATGTACAATTAATATGCGTCAGCCAGCTCTTGTTTATGTAATAAGCTAGGCTTCAAATACATATGAAGCTAGTAAAGAGTTGATGCCGCTAAAGGGCGGGTACTCACCTGTTTGTTCAGCGCCAGCTCTATTCCTGCTGTATTGGTTGGGTATTTTGAACTTAAATTCTGCATAAACTGGTTTCTTAGGTGTAACTTTTTGATAATCAGCTAGCTTTAATGAAACAGTAAGATAGTTGCCTCTATCAGCTCCAGATCCTGCCGGATAAACCACCAGTTGCCTATATTTTACCCAATAGAATTAATTAAAAAAATGAAAAACGACACCCTAAGGTTTGGCAAAATCATCACAGAGACCTATTGTTTTAAAGAATGGTCATACAAACTTAACGGTTTGTCCAAACAGTGGGCAGTAGGTGAATCTGTGTGACCATTTATTAAATTAAAAGTAGGTGCATACTTACCAATTTCTTTCTCCAACAGTGAATTCACTTGAGCGCTGAACGGTATCACCTGCAGAACCGAATGCCGGGATGGTAAAACGATAAGTTCCATCATCAGGTTCACTAACCAAGGAAAGAATTTCCTCAGAGCCAGTTGGTTTAACAACATAGACCTCGGCACCAAATACACAACTTTCATCAACAAGGTACCCATTTGAAGGTTCATTAAAAGTTGCAAGGTCAAGGAATTTGCCGAAGCCCCATTCACCCTTGCGCCTATCAAAGCGCCTCATCGGGGCTTTAGCATCCTGAACCACCAAGTACTGGTTCGATAGCTGATCGTACACAAACAATTTGTAGTACACATTAACATTCCAAGTACCATCAGAATGGGGATTGCTGTCGTCTATTTTCAGGTAAAGGGAAAGGTGGTCTTTGCCACCATCATTCTTTTTTCCATTGGGATAGAAAATCAATTTCCTGCCATATACAAAAATAATTAATAAATTAAACTTATAAATATTAATTAACAAATGTAATATAATACATTCATTTTTAATTCTATAAGCAATACAAAGACTGGAGGCAGGCATGCATAGATGGGCGTACCAATTGTAGCCCCCGGATTTGAAAACACCAGATTCAAAACTTTCAACCGTTGATTCGGATAGCAGCTTGAATGACTCTATTTTCAGTGAGTAGTCAGCTGGAGGAAGACTTCTTTTCTCCCTTGATATTGCTAAAATTCACATGAAAATAGATATGTAAGAATACTGTACGTAGCAATGACTATAATTAATACGAGATAATTTAAATGATACAAACTAAGATTATTCGAAAAGCAGTAATTAGCACAAAAAGTACCGTTGTCGCCCATGGTAGAATTTCCGAAAAGGTTAAAGGATTTGATGAACTCAAAAGGCAGGCAGGAAATTTGTGAAATTAGCTTTCGATGGATGTTCCTGGATTAGCTACTACAAGCTATATATAGGCAGATTCAAAGATTTAACAAAGTCCTGAGAAAGCGAAGCGAGTCTTTCTTTATTAACAAATTCCCCTAACACAGGTGTGATCATGTTTAAGTCGTCCTAAATCAACTTGCAAATTATGGAATTTCGACAAGTTCGATTAATCTAATAAAAAATTGCTTCATTATTGACACGGACATAACTTCCCACAAGTCACCTAGTTAAGGGTGCAATGTAATTTTGGCCTTACTTTAATGAATTCGTGCCTTTCAAACTACAACCTATAGTAATTGTCCTGAATAGCTGTTTTGTCCACCAAGTATTGTGTGCCTTTGGGACTTGTAAATCGGCGGACCAAGCACCGGATCGACTGTCGTCTTTAGGGAGCAATGTTTAGCCCCTTGATCATATGTAATGTGTGAACTGGATAGCGTAAAGCATATCTTTCTTTATTAATAATTCCGAGAAGTCTCTGATTATGTTAAGGTCATTCTCAATCAATTATTAATTACCATATGGAATATCAACAAGTTCAGGTCTTTCTTTAACCTTTTTTGTTAGGTAAGGTCATTATAATAAGTTTATTCTTTAAAACGAAGACTTGATTTGAGTTCTATGAGATTAGATAAAACTAATTTAATAGATTGGAATCATAGAACATCAAGCCTTGTTTGAGTTAATAACTTTCAAATCCCTGAGGTTTAATTATGTTTCTCAATGAAGGAAATAATTTAATTTTCCCGTTTAATAAAATGAGACACCAATTGAGTTTTTTTTTTTTTTTTGGGTCATTCTAGATCAAGTAGCCAATTATATAATTTCAACAAGTTTTATTAATCTAATAAAAAAAGATGTTTTAGTAATATAATGGCAATCACTTAACATTAAAAAAAGACTAGCATGACTAATGCCAATAAAATCTTAAGCCAATATTAATATTAAATTTCATTCTTTAATAATTTTTGTTAGGTAAAGGCGAAGGTCTTAATAATAAATGAGTAGATGTTAATCTGCGAATCAGGGTTGTCTCTTGATCTGATCATGTCCTAAGTAAATAATTTAATACTAATTGGTAGTTAATAAATAAAAAATAAAAGGAGTTGAATCTTAACCATACACTACCACTAAAACACACATGGCAGAAGATCTTGAAAAACTCAGAACAGATTTGATCAGGAGACGATCTTTTTTCTGTTAATCTGCTGCCTTTATTCATCTATAGACTCTTAATACTAGATGAACGTTCAAATCCCTACGCCTGCAATACTAGATGAACTTTGAAGAAAATTAATCTGCTGTCATTATTCATCTTTGAATTTATACAAAGACTCCTAACGGAAAACAACAAAGACACAACTAAAAGAGAAGAAACAAGTGCTCACTTAGTGGCCACTTCTACAAGCAAATAAAAACTAAAGATTTATTTTCACTATAACAACAACTACCCCTAACCAGTAGGACTCCGCAGCAGCCGCGTGAAAGTTTCAAATGTTGACATCAAAGATGACTACTATAGCACAAACCGTAATTAAAGCCAATAAAGTCATTAGCTATATTAGTAATAAATATCATATTGTAGTAATTTTTGTTAAGTCATTATATATAATAAATCTAATCTGTATTAGCCAATATTAATAAATTTTGCTCGTTAATAATTTCAATCAGGGCTTGTAATAAAACTTTAATTACGGAAGCTCAGTGTAAATTAAGCCTATGCTAGTCAATAGTATAAGTTTCATTTGTTAAAGACGATGTAACACATATAGCAATTGCCAATAAAATGAATAAACAAAGACTTCAAACAAAAATCAATGAAGCTGCCCAAGACCCTCGAGGGAAACAAATGGTTCATGACCCTTCAATTGGCGAAAAGTGTTATGGCAGACAATTCACCTAATGTAATGCCAATGGTTTCATAAGGTTTTCTTTGGGTATATACGTTTTAATTTTTTGCATTTAATTCCAAAAATGATTTTGGGCTTAATGAATCTTAGTTTTAGGTCCAATTGAAATTGGACTTAATGGATTGAAAATGCATAGATAAAATTAAATACATTAAATTTATTTTTGGTCTAAAAGTTTTATTTTAATAAAATTTATTTATTTATTTATTTCTTTTCAAAAATAAAATTGGATCAATTATAAATTTTAAAAGCCCAATTTCCCCTAGTCCATTAACAAAGAGAAGCTTGTGGAAGATGGACATTGACAAGAAGCCCAATGGAGATTAGGTTTAGGGTTAATGTATTTTTCATTATTAGGAAAGCCATGAATTAAGATTATTTAACTGTTTTTCTATATGTTATGTTTTTAGATGTTCACATGCCATGATAACATGTCATATAGAATAGGTAGTGCCACTTTATGCATAATGATACATGTCATTCATTAATTATGAATTTCATAGCCTATGCTTAATAATATTGGATTTCATCTAGATAATATTATAGGAAGCATGCAATTAACAATATGTATGTTTTAAAAAGGAAAAACCAATTTTAAAATATTGAGTGGGAGAGGGAAAATTCAAGATATTTTTCCCACGGGCTCCATTGTTAGTTCAATAATAAAATTATATATATACCTCGACTTCATGATACGGTGATGCTCCCTTCGGAGGGTATATATATTAGATATTTTATTTGATGAACTTCTTCAAAAATAAAATTGAAATATTTTTTAATCGATTGTTCACCCCAACGGTGACTATTGATATGAAAAATATCTACATTGAAACAATGGTTATACACTCAACTAAAATTTGTTATTAACCTTCCCAACGAAGCTCTGTTAACAAATTTAAGCCCAAAAGGATAACGAGAATTATTTATCATGTCTCTACATGAAAGTAAATAATCCAATGGATAATTGGGTCTAGTAAGTGTAGACATGACTTCCCCAATGGATAGCTTGTCAAAGCAGTACTAGATTATCGTTACAAATAAATTAAAATGCATTTATGGTTTTTTACATTTTTGTCATTTATTGTGAATATTATTTCAAATTATTTATGCATGGATGTTTTATTTTTCAGAAAATGTCTTCCCTGAGCCCACTTACTATTATTCTGAGTCAAAACAAACTCACTGGAGAGAACTATATAGATTGGAAAAGA
The DNA here is from genome assembly GCA_029633175.1 of Citrus glauca. Taxonomy (NCBI): domain Eukaryota; kingdom Viridiplantae; phylum Streptophyta; class Magnoliopsida; order Sapindales; family Rutaceae; genus Citrus; species Citrus glauca. The sequence continues at coordinate 8,946,889 of JAQOOD010000005.1, forward strand.
AATCTATTCATTGTTCTGACTGCTGAAAATTATAAATATGTCTTAACCCCGCCATGCCCTCCAGTTCCAGCGGATGATGCTCATAGAAATCAGAGGAGGCTTTATGAGAAATGGCAAAAGGCCAATGAAATGGCAAAGTGCTACATTCTAGCCTCGATTTCTAATATTCTGCAGACCAAATATTAGAACTTGGAGACTGTCACTGAAATAATGGATAGTCTCCAACAGATGTTTGGGCAGAGTACTCGCTCCGCGAGACAAGTAGCGTTGAAAGGTATTATGAACAGTAAAATGGGGGAAGGGCACAAGAGTTCATGATCATGTCCTCAAAATGAAGGACTATTTGAATGAGGCTGAGATTCAGGGAGCACAAATCGATGATAATTCAAAGATTGACATGGTGCTAGAATCTCTGCCAGAAACATTCAAGGAGTTTAAGGTCAATTATAACATGAACAAAAGAAACATGACCTTAACTGAATTGATGAACGAACTCCATTTTGCTGAAGAGATCTATCGTGCTGAGAAATCTCTGGGAAGCATAAATATTACTGAAAAAAGTTCAACTTCTAGGCCTAAGCCGAAAGGCAAAGGTAAGAAGAAAGCTGGGAAAAAGAAACAGTCTACCAAGCAAGATGGCAAGCCGAAAGGCAAATGCTTTAAGTGTGGACAGAAAGGTCAATGGAAAAAGGATTGCCCTAAGATTGTGAAATCAGGTATGGGAAATCTTTTTGTAATTGAGACCTGTTTAGTTCAGAATCCTATTGACACTTGGGTGTTGGATTCCAGAGCAACTAATCATATTTGTAATTCACTTTATTGGTTTCAGGAAACCAGGAAAATAAGTGAAGGAAGCGTCAAGCTGCAGCTAGGGAAAGGACAGTTCGTGTCCGCAGTGAAGACTGGATCTGTATTATCTTTTAATAATGAGACTTTAGTTTTGAATAATTGTCTTTATGTTCTAGACATTAAGAGGAATTTAATTTCAGTAGCTTGTTTGTCAAAGCAAGGGTACACTATAAATTTTGGATCCCCTGTTTGTATTTTCTATAATAAGAGACTTATTTGTTCTGGTACATTGGAAGATAATTTATATCATTTAAGTCCAATGATCCATTCTATGCATGACACTGAAACGACCCGCCCTGCACTCCCAGGGCGAGTCTTTCTAATAACGTAAAATCACATCTAATAATACTATCTAAAGATTCTACCGAAAATTCGGCAGAACCTCCCCTATAAGTACAACATTCCCAAAATTACAATGTACAAAACAACACTCCCAAATAATCATCCAAACTTCAAATCCAACTTCTCCAGTCATTATCTCAAATATCGCACAAATCACTTCAATATAAACACAAATACAATGGTTATCCTCAATACAAAAACATAACCGTAAATACAACTCATAAATCCCAAATATCAAAATATAAAATCTACGACTCCTAACACCATCACGTGGCCACAATTACAAATCTAACTACCGATGCTGGGTCGATTGATGTACCTGTAAATCTCCTGTGGGGGGGGAATAAAATAGAATAAAACGTGGTGAGTATAAAACTCAGTGAGTGGATACTAGTTTCTGAAAAATAAATTTATTTAAACTAATTTCTCTTTCTCAAAATCAATTTCATCAAAATATCGTAAGAACTTATTTACGCATATTTAATTCAAATCAGTCACTGAAATAGTATTGTACATAAATCTGCGTAAAATCGATGAAATCATAACACTTATCATATCAAATACTGAATATCAAAAATTATCATCAAACAAGTACCCAGGGGAATGATCTCATCATATCCGGACCTCGACGGACAGGCAATGACGTACTATCTGGGTACCGCCATGCCCCGGAACTACAACGGATAGATAGGGAAAATCTCATCTCATAACTGATACATCTCAATATCTGTGCATGCATAAGCCCCCAAAAGGCAAAAGCGCCCAAACACACGGCCCAAAGCCTCTATGTGTGTTCAGACGGGCCCTAAAGGCCTCTATCTCATCTCATCTGTATATCTGTATTCATCTCATAGTATCTGTTTCTCTGTATCTGGAGGGAAGGGTACTGTTTAATAATTTCTCAAATAACATTTATTACACATGTACGAAAACATATAATCTCATTTGAAATCTCATTCTCTTTTTCTTCAACATATATCAAATCCATTCAATTCTATATCAAGCATTTATTTAAAAACGGTAATAAAATCATTATGCAAACTCTTTCTCAGTAATAATAAAATCAACACATATAAATAAATTCACTTTTCTAGAATCATTAAATCGAAGCATCAAATACTTATTTTTCAAAACATACTGCACTGTAACATATACTTATAGAAATAAGTTTTGTGTATTTCACTCACAGTGATGATGACCAGACTCGGTATCAACAACGTCCACGGGTTGATTCTCGTTCGCGGATCCTCCTAATCAAGGAAACGACATAATCATTCTCCGAACAACTAATATAACATAATGCTTCTCGAAACGAGTATATGACAACAATAATTATTCCCGCATGTAAATAATTACCAAAATACTCCTACATGCCAAAATTACCAAAATGCCCTCAACATCATTATTTTACCGAAATATTCGTAGAATCTTCAATTACTAAATCGTTCTCAATTCGAATCACAAAAATAATCAGAATGTCCGAAATTACGAAATTACCCTCGGAGCGTAAAATTACCTAAATGCCCTTAACAACTTAAATTACTGAATTATCCTCGAAATCACAATTACCTTACTGCCCTAACCTCAAATTACCAATTTACCCACAGATTTCAGAAATTACAAAAATCACCCCAAAGTTTTGTGAAATTACCAAATTGCCCCTGCCGGTCAACGGTGACCGGACTTCAGTCAACGGCGACGGGGATCTTAGGTCTGATAGTTCCGGCCACGCTGAGTCCAATGGTGGCGGCGGTGAGGCTCCACGTGCGGCAACGGCTCCGGATCAAGCTTCCCAAAACCGTGACTTTCCAAGAGCTAATCGACGGCAAACCGGCCGATTCAGGTGACGGGGTCGATCGAAAAATGATGCTGGTGAGCTGAGGAACAAGATCCAAGTGGTGGCGTGCCAAAAATCCGGCGAAATCGACAGAGACGAAAACGGGTTTCGGCCGTGGGTTTCGGGCTTCAACCGGCGGCGTTCCAGGCAGTTTCCGGCGATGAGGATGGCAGGGATACGTTGCTCGTCTCTCAAGCTTCAAAACGGTACCAAGCACGGCCGGTGAGGTGGCCGGAATCGAGAGAAATGGCCAGCTCAAGGTCGCGGGTCGTGGGTCTACGGGTCGGGTCAAACGAGTCAACTCTCTCTCTCTCTCTCTCTCTCTCTCTCTCTCTTTCTAAAATTCCAAAAATGCAAATGGTTCCACCCGCTCAAACATATAAACCCGGTTCTTTTCCCCTTTTTTTTTCTTTTTTTTTAACAAGCTTAATACAGATTAACCTTATACCGGACCCGTAACGAAAAATAAATCCGACCACTTGAGCTTTTAATTGCGCTTAATTTATCTTGACTCGAACCGAAAAAATTAAATCATACACTTAATAGAAAATCAAAGTGCATATGTTACAGACACAGTGATCAATAATGATGAGCATACACATTTATCTAAGAAAAGAAAAATTTCTTCCAACCAATGTTACCTCTGGCATTTACGCTTGGGTCATATAAACCAAAATAGAATACAGAGAATATTAAAGATGGGCTCTTGGGTCCATTAGAAAATGAATCATTGCCACTCTGTGAATCCTGTTTAGAAGGGAAAATGATCAAAAGGCCTTTCTCGGCCAAAGGAGTACGTGCAACAGTACAACTTGAATTGGTACATACAGATGTATGTGGACCAATCAATCTGCTGTTAGTAATATGCCCTAATGGCCAATCGAATGGTGATTTGATTGTTTAGGGAATGATTGTATGTGAATAGCATTTTGATATTTATTAAATGGCAAAGTTATCAATATTCATAACGATTGATTCCTAATCACGGAAGAGATCTAGCAATAGCTATCATGGTTGGCTATGTATGAAGACAAGTTGATGGCCAATATGGAATTCATCACTTTGTAATATACAAAAAGGATGTCCCTATGAGATAATATGAATTGGCATGAGAAATCCTTGGCCAAGGTGAAATATATTTGAAGGAGTTCAAATTATATTATCATGCCAAGTTCATTTATATTTATTTTGAGATAAAGCACAACTGCTTAACATAATAAACCATAAGCCGTGCTTTTCTCTGGACATGGATGATGAAGAGACCAAGACATAGAGATACAATGGAATAGGTTCTATAGATCCAACAATTCTTGTTATTTGGATAGTCGTGATATACTGCTAGGTGTCACTCATGACTTGTAGAAACCTTATGATCAATATTGGTAAAGCGTATTACCAATGCATCTTAAGGTCATTAGAAAGGTTTTAATTGATGACTAAAGAGTTTAGCATCATTTAATGAATAAAGAGTTATCATTAAAATAGTTCTACTACCTTATAACTAAGAACCTAAAAGGTCACACACAATATAGAAAGGAAAAAGGAGTTACTAGAAAATGAGAAGTTAGATTTCCTAATTTTAGGAAAATCAATATTTATATTATAATTCATTGAGAATGAATATAATTATAAATATATCTTAAATATGATTTAAGATAGAAATTTAGATGTTCCATAAATAGTTTAAGGAACAAAATAAATTTCATAAATCCTCAATTAAACATTATGGAATGTCGAGCACGTAAAATGACCATTTTGGACATGTTCGGGTTCATATATGATTATGGACTTTTAGACCAATTTTGGGTTTAGAATTATGGGCTTTTATTGGATCCAATATGGATTAAGAGAAAGCATTAGAACATGTCACAAGAGAAGCCCACATTTAACCATTTGATGTGATCAAAATGGGGTTAAATGATTAATTCCGAAATTAATTAATATTAGCTATTTATTTATTTAATTAAATATTTTATTGAAGTGATGAGATCAATTTCAATAAATAATGGCTAAGTGGGTGGGTCTAGCACATGATAATGTTTGGTGCCATTATTAGACATAATGGTGGCTTTATTTGGTGGAAGGAATCAACATGAGCTAGCATTCATGTTCCTTCATTATCTCTCTCATTTCTTAATGCAATTTCGAGATTCCAAATCCTCTGAACTCCTAGAACATTTCTAAGTGTGGAATGATTAGAGGCATCACAATTGGGGTGCTTAAAGGATCTCAGATCGTGGCAAAACAGAAGCTGTTCGTGCAGAGCTGTTTTTCTGAACAGTGTTCGGAGCTTGCTGTTTTCAGTCGTTTTCTCCCACTTCACGAAGTTTTTTTCGAAACTGCAAGTGAGGTAATTAAACTTGAATCTTTCCTCTTGATTTTAGTTTTTGAATGAAGTCGATCCGAGGTTTCTAGAGCTTCCGCCATCTGTTTTAATTTTACTGCGCAAAAGTTGAGTTTTTAGGAACCTCATGGACAAATGTTGTCCTTCATGTACAAGCTCGAGAAGGTTATGAGTATTTCATCACTTTTACTGATGATTACTCGAGATACAGTTATGTTTATCTGATGCATCACAAGTCTGAAGCTCTTGAGAAATTCAAAGAGTATACGGTTGAGACAGAAAAGCAATTGGATAAGAACATAAAGAAATTTTGATCTGATCGAGGTGGTGAATTTCTCTCAGGAGATTTCAAAGAGTATCCGGTTGAAAATGGGATTATATCTCAATTGACTGCCCCAGGAACACTATAACAAAATGGGGTAGCTGAAAGAAGAAATAAAACCCTTTTGGATATGGTGAGATCTATGCTTAGTTATTCGTCATTACCAATCTCTTTTTGGGGACTGGCACTGGAAACTGCAGCTTGCCTCTTGAACTTAGTTCCATCTAAGTCAGTGCCTAAAACCCCAATAGAATTATGGTTAGGTCGCAAACCAAGTTTACGACATGTCCATATTTGGGGATCACCAGCACATGTGCTGAAACCAAAGGCAGACAAAATACATTCACGTTCTGAGGTTTGTATGTTTGTGGGGTATCCCAAAGGAACAAGGGGAGGTTTATTTTATAGTCCTCAAGATAGGAAGTAATCGTGAGCACACATTTCACTTCCCTTGAGGAAAACTATATGAATAACTTTAAACCTAAGAGTAAGGTAATACTTGAAGAACTGTCAGGTGATCAGGTTAATGCTCAGCTTTCAATGCTTGTTACAGAACAGGAAGAACAGCAACAACCAGATGATCAACACATGATTATCCCTGAACAACCATCACTTTTAGAACCTCGTCGTAGTGGGAGGGTAACTAGGTTACCTGCTAGATACATGCTTTTGGGAGAAACCTATATGGCTATCTCAGATGAACATGTACGAGATCCCACTAGTTACAACGAAGCTCTAATAGATAGAGATGTTGAATTTTGGAAAAAGGCCATGAGTCAAGAAATGGAATCTATGTATTCCAATAAAGTCTGGGAACTTGTAGAGGCACCAAATGGGGTAGAACCTATAGGGTGCGAGTGAATCTACAAGAGGAAAAGAGGAGTAGACGGAAAGGTGGAAACATTTAAGGCAAGATTAGTAGCCAAAGGGTTTACGCAAAAAAAAAGGAATTAATTATGAGGAAACCTTTTCTCTGGTTGCTATGCTTAAATCCATCAGAATTCTTCTCTCCATTGCTGCAGTGCTAGATTATGAAATTTGGCAGATGGATGTCAAGACTGCCTTTCTTAACGGGCATCTTGAAGAAAATATCTACATGCAGTAACTATATGGATTTATACAAAAATACCAAGAACACATGGTATGTAAGTTGCATAGATCCATTTATGGATTGAAGCAAGCATCCCGGTCATGGAACATCAGATTTGATCAAGCGATTAAATCGTTTGGATTCCTTCAGAACATTGATGAATCATGTGTGTACAAGAAAATTCAAGAAAAATCTATATCATTCCTAATTCTTTATATAGACGATATTCTCCTAATTGGAAACGATATAGGAGTATTGACTACGATAAAGAGTTGGTTAGCCAAGCAATTTGATATGAAAGACCTGGGAAAGGCAAGTTGTATTCTTGGTATCAAGTTACTACGAGACTGGAAGAATAAAACTTTAGCCTTGTCTCAAGCGGTCCATATCGATAAAATATTGGCTAGATTTAGCATGGAAAATTCCAAGACTGGTTTATTACCATTCAGACATGGAATTATATTCTCTAAGGATAAATCACCTAAAACATATGAAGAGATAGAGAGAATGAGACGAGTTCCCTATGCAGAAGCTGTGGGAAGTCTTATGTATGCCATGCTTTGCAGTAAGCCAGACATCTATTTTGTAGTAGGGATGGTTAGTAAATATCAATATAATCCTGGACCTGAACACTGGACTGCGGTCAAGCATATAATGAAGTATCTGAAAAGAACAAAAAATTATATGCTTGTGTATTCTGGTGATGAACTCATTCCAGTGGGTTATATTGATTCTGACTTTATGTCAGATAAGGATTCCAAAAAATCAAATTCCGGCTATGTGTTTACATTAAGAAGTAAAGCTATTAGTTGGAGGAGTGTGAAACAATCTTATATCGCAGACTCCACAACTGAAGCTGAATATGTGGCTGCATCCAAAGCTGCAAAAGAAGCTGTATGGCTCCGCAAGTTCCTACAAGATCTTGAGGTGGTACCTGCTGTAACTGCACCCCTGAAACTATTTTACGATAATAGTGGTGCGGTAGCTTAATCTAAGGAACCAAGGAACCACAAGAAATAAAAACATATTGAGAGGAAGTATCATCTTATAAGGGATATAGTGTAGAGAGGTGATGTGGAGCTTACTCAGATTGCGTCACAGCAAAACTTGGCAGATCCTTTTACTAAGGCCATACCTGGGAAACCTTTTTACTTGCACTTAGAATCCATGGGCATACGTGAGATGCCAAATATGCTTTGAGAGCTAGTGTGAGATGAAGGACAACATTTGTCCATGAGGTTCCTAATTTGGCAACTATTGTGCAGTAAAATTAAAACAGATGGCGGAAGCTCTAGAAACCTCGGATCGACTTCATTCAAAAACGAAAATCAAGAGGAAAGATTGAAGTTTAGTTACCTCACTTGCAGTTTCAAAAAAGACTTCGTGAAGTAGGAGAAAACGACTGAACACAGCAAGCTCCGAACACTGTCCAGAAAATACAGCTCTGCACGAACAGCTTCTGTTTTGCCACGATCTGAGATCCTTTAAGCACCCCAATTGTGATACCTCTAATCAGTCCACACTTAGAAATGTTCTAGGAGTTCAGAGGATTTGGAATCTCGAAATTTCATTAAGAAATGAGAGAGATAATGAAGAAACATGAGTGCTAGCTCATTTGATTCCATCCACCAAATAAAGCCCCATTATCTCTAATAATGGCACCAAACATTATCATGTGCTTAGACCCACCCACTTAGCCATTATTTATTGAAATTGATCTCATCACTTCAATAAACTATTTAATCAAATAAATAAATAGCTAATATTAATTAATTTCGGAATTAATTATTTAACCCCATTTTGATCACATCAAATGGTTAAATGTGGGCTTCTCTTGTGACATGTTCTAATGCTTTCTCTTAATCCATATTGGATCCAATAAAAGCCCATAATTCTAAACCCAAAATTGGTCTAGAAGTCCATAATCATATATGAACCCGAACATGTCCAAAACGGTCATTTTACGTGCTCGACATTCCATAATGTTTAATTGAGGATTTATGAAATTTATTTTGTTCCTTAAACTATTTATGGAACATCTAAATTTCTATCTTAAATCATATTTAAGATGTATTTATATTTATATTCATTCTCAATGAATTATAATATAAATATTGATTTTCCTAAAATTAGGAAATCTAACTTCTCATTTTCTAGTAACTCCTTTTTCATTTCTATATTGTCTGTGACCTTTTAGGTTCTTAGTTATAAGGTAGTAGAACTATTTTAATGATAACTCTTTATTCATTAAATGATGCTAAACTCTTTAGTCATCAATTAGAACCTTTCTAATGACCTTAAGATGCATTGGTAATACGCTTTACCAATATTGATCATAAGGTTTCTACAAGTCATGAGTGACACCTAACAGTATATCACGACTATCCAAATAACAAGAATTGTTGGATCTATAGAACCTATTCCATTGTATCTCTATGTCTTGGTCTCTTCATCATCTATGTCCAGAGAAAAGCACAGCTTATGGTTTATTATGTTAAGCAGTTGTGCTTTATCTCAAAATAAATATAAATGAACTTGACATGATAATATAATTTGAACTCCTTCAAATATATTTCACCTTGGCCAAGGATTTCTCATGCCAATTCATATTATCTCATAGGGACATCCTTTTTGTATATTACAAAGTGATGAATTCCATATTGGCCATCAACTTGTCTTCATACATAGCCAACCATAACAGCTATTGCTAGATCTCTTCCGTGATTAGGAATCAATCGTTATGCATTCACATATCAGAGATGTCTATGTATAAGACATCTGTTATGCCTCAGGTCTAAAGACCATTACTAAACATAGTGTCTGTAACAATGTATAATAAGCCATTAACACTCACGACCATATGGCTTACTATATTCGGTCAAGTTCAGTAAACTTGTTCTTTTAACAAGTACCTATGTGTTTGACTTGACATCTCATGTCAATGATATGAAACTCACCATCCATTTTAGTATCACATACCATAAGGAGTCATAACACATACTAGTGTTTATAGGAATTTATAATGTCCAATCATAAATCCACCACTAGGAACTATTTAGAAGTATAGTACAAAGGATACACGTTTCATATTCTCGACATACTCGAGAATGTGTTCCTTAACTATTTTACTTCTTGGACTATATTCATTAAATTAATATATGAATATTGATAACTTTGCCATTTTATAAATATCAAAATGCTATTCAAATACAATTATTCCCTAAACAATCAAATCACCATTCGATTGGCCTTTAGGGCATATTACTAACACGAGATTGCTGGGAAAATATGCTCTTTAAAAGCATACGCTACTAACATTGCTCAAACTGGATCTAATAATAAATCTAGTAATCAGTTCAATAATAATTGGAACAAAAATGCTGGGAAAAATAATGGAGGTAGAGGTGGCTATGGTATAGGTTTTCCACAAGATCAGGGGAGAGGTAATTGGAATAATAATTGGAGTGGTAATGGTATACAAACTGGAAACTATCAAGGAAGAGGATCATTTCAAACTGGAAATTATCAAGGAAGAGGTTATGCTAGAAATAGAGGTTATGTTGGTGGCAATGGCAATAGTAACTTTACCAGGAGTGGAGGTTTTAATAATGGCAAGAATTTCCTTGATCCAAATATTGTCACTGTCACATGTCAAATCTGTTTTAAACCAAGGCATACTGCAGCAGAGTGCAGAAACAGGTTTAATCGAGACTTTGCTCCCTTTTATCCAACCTTTGGCTATAATCCAGCTCAGTCTCAAGTACAAAGAGCAGCTTTTCTTACAACTTCTGAAGGAGAAATGGCAGATCAAGGTTGGTATATTGACAGTGGGGCAACCCTCCATCTCACCAACAATTTGCAAAATCTGAATCTTGGAAAAGAGTATTTAGGTAATCAGCTACTGCATGTTGGTAATGGTCAAGGATTATACATCTCACATATTGGATATACCTGTTTATCCACATCATGTGGCTTATCTTTACATTTGCATGATATCTTATATGTTCCTCAGCTCACCAAAAATCTGATTAGCATTTCCAAATTACTTGAGAATACTAATTTAATCATTGAATTTATTGCAAATATATGTTATTAAGGATAAGAAGAGGGAAGTGCATATGGCTCAAGGGATTGCTAGAGGAGGATTGTATCAACTGCTATCAAAAAATGACTTTGTCTTAAACTCTTGTAATATGACCTATGGTCCTATTCCTATGCTTTTTATTTTCAATAACTCAACTTGTAATCATTCTGATTCACCTGAGAATAAAGCTTGTATTCCTTAATGTCATACAAACATTGTCAACTCAATAAAGTTAGCAAACTTGTTTCATCAACGTTTTGGTCATCCTAGCAAGCATGTATTAAATATGGTAAAATGCATATTGAGTTGACAATGTTTGTCTTCTCTATTACTTAACTGCCCTGTTACTATGCCTGATTTCTGTCATGCATGTCAATATGGCAAAATGCATCAACTGCCCTTTTACTCAACATTCATCAACACTAAAGCTCGCCTAGAACTTATTTATACTGATCTTTGGGGTCCAGCACCATTACTTTCCTTAAATAGTTATAGATACTATATAAGTTTTGTGGATGACTACAGCTGGTACTATTTGATATTCCTCTTAACTCTAAAATCAGAAGCTCTAGACACCTTCAAATTCTTCAAAAACTTAGTTGAAAAACAAATTGGGTGTCCTGTAAAGCTTTACAATCAGATTGGGGAGGAGAATACTGGAGTTTTCAACAGTTTCTTGAGGACGAAAGGGGTAGTCTTTAGGCATAGTTGTCCTCACACATCATCAAAATGGTATGATAGGGAGGAAGCATAGACACATTGTAGAAACAGGGCTGACCTTACTTGCTCAAGCCAAAATACCCTTATCTTTTTTATGGGAATCCTTTAATACTGCTTCTTTTCTTATAAATTGAATGCCAACATCCATTTTAAATAATCAGTCACCCTTTACCAAACTCTATGGCAGAAAACCTAACTATCACTTTCTTAAAACTTTTGGCTGCTCATGCTACCTTTTTCTCAGGCCTTACAGTAAGCACAAATTCAATTTTCATACACAAAAGTGTGTCATGATTGGTTACAGTCCCATATATAAGGGGTATAAGTGTCTTGACTCCTCTGGCAAGATTTCTATTGCTAGACATGTGACATTTAAGGAATCTGAGTTTCCATACAGAATTTTTTTCCTTCTTATAAGTCAAATCACAAAATACAGTTAAATAAGTTTCTTTCTACAAAGTTCTCTATTCCAGCAGTCAGTGAAGATATAAGCAGGACACAATCCTCTCTCAGCTCTTCAACTCCAGGTGCAACTCCTGATTCAGGTCATTCTGAAACACAATCTGTGCAACAATTTCCAATCACTTCATCATAAAGCTTAGCCTCCCAACCATTATTTGATAATCAGTCTACTCAGCCACAAACGCTACCTTTATCAACACCTGCTATTTAAAACACCCATTCCATGGTCACTAGATCAAAAGTTGGAGTGTTTAAGCCCAAAAATTATCTAACAGCTATAAAAGTTGCTTTAGCAGATCCTAAGTGGAATCAAGCTATGCAAGATGAATATGAAGCCTCGCTAAAAAATGAAACCTGGGTTCTGGTTCCCAAAGAGTCAACAGGGAAGATTGTTGGCAACAAATGGGTTTTTAGAGTCAAGTATAATCTAGATGGCAGCATATCCAAGTATAAAGCAAGACTAGTTGCAAAGGGGTTCCATCAAACACAAGGTGTAAACTGAAATACTAACTAGGCAACCCAAGAGGGGGGGTGAATTGGGTTTTTATAAAATAAAACACTAAAAACAAATTTATCATGCAAATATAAAAACGAAATAAATACAATAATAAATTAATTGATCACAAATTAAAAGGATAAGGAAAGAGAGAATCAAACACAACAATGTTTACGTGGTTCGGCCAACCTCGCCTACGTCCACACCTCCAAGCTTTCCGGGCTTGAGGTTTTCACTAAGCAAGCCTCCAAGGCTTCAATTGCTTACACTTGACTTCCAAGGTGTCAATAACCTTTACAACTAGAGATTATCCCCAATCTCTTAACCCAAGTGTATCCCAACACTCACAATCCCTCAAAATGAAAGATTACAATTTGTTTTTCTCTCACACTAATCAATGATTACAAGTAGATGCTCAAAGTGTGAATAGATGAAGTGAAACTATGTTTCTATCCCTTGTGAAGATTGCAAACTCGAGTATAAGCTCAATGGTTGTGTTGTGATCAGATCCCTTTGAATTTGAATGAGCTTATTTATAAGTAGAGCTGAAAAACTAGCCGTTATTTGCTGTCTGCCCGAAAACAGTTCACCGTTAGTTGTTAACGATTAACCATTTGTGCTGGTCAAAGTTACCATTAAGACAGAATTCAAATAAACGGTTTGCCGTTTTTAGGTTACCCTTTCGCCGTTAACGTCCAGTGACCTGAAAAAGAATAACGGTTATCCGTTTCAAGTAATCGGCTAAAGCTTTGCATGAGATGACTCTCTGGACGTTATCGGTTCACCGTTTGCAAATAAACGGTTCACCGTTAGTGTACAGTAACCTGCAAAAGAACAACGGTTATCCGTTTAAGTAAACGGCTAAGGCTGTGGGTGACATTACTCTCTGGACGTTATCGGTTAACCGTTTATAAATAAATGGTTCACCGTTAGTTTCCAGTAAGCTCTTTATTTCCGTTTTCACTAATCGGTTAGAGCCTAGACAACCCTTTGCTCTCTGGTCGTAATCGGTTAACCGTTTATAAATAAACGGTTCACCGTTTTCTGCCAGACACATATTTTGAAACCAGTTTTTGCAACGAATCATTTTCCAAATTAAGATCCATCTTTTATAAGTATGAAAGGAATAGTTTTTATGACTTTCATTTGTTTAGAAAATAATCCCAATAAATTTATCAAAAAACATTTAAAGTTTGTTATTATCAAAATCAATATTATTAACATATTTATGTTAACAATCTCCCCCTTTTTGATGATGACAAACTTTGTTCAAAACTTTGCTCCCCCTCAATATATGGCTCCCCCTTAGTATATGGCCAAATTAAGAAATGGCCAATGAAATGATTTTTGCTCAAGTAAGCATTTGAAAACAACATCATTGTTTTTTAAAAATTTTCATTTATAAATTGCACCATTTCAAGTTCATTCTTAGCTTTTTCAAATTATTTTCAAAAACGCTTAGGTTTCCAAAATTATCTCCCCCTTCATCGTCAAAAAGAAAGAAGAGAAAGAAAAAAAATGTAAAGTCATTTGGTGAGCAAGAAAAAAATTGGGCAGAGTTTCCCCTGAAAAATGAGCGAAACCAATAGGAGACAGGAGAGAAAAAAACACTTCCAAAAATTTTCAATCCACGCAACTCCATCACACACCCAACAACTTCCAGAAGCAAACCAAACACTTCAAAACAAAATCCATAATTATGGCATAAAGAAACCAAACACTACATAAGCTTAAACAAGACATCCAATAGGAGAAATAAACATAAAATCATGGCATACAAAGTCATAAATAGCATATAGCAGTAAAAAGAAAGACAAGCAAATAAGAAAAAAATAAGAACTTGTATGTGCGAAAATATAGCTCAGAAACTAATGAGGCGGTGGAGGAGGAGAGGATGAGCTCCTCGGATCATAGCCAAAGTAGCCGAGAATGATGCGCTGAGCATGAATAATCTCAAGCTGATGATCAATGCTCTGCCGCTGGAATGTCTCAAAATCGGATCGGAGCTGCTGATGGTCTCGAGAAAGAGTATCCAATCGCTCGAGAATTTGCTGCATACTGGCGGAAGCAGGTGGCTGAGCAGGAGCGGAAGGTGGCACGGAGACATCAGGCGCCTCGGGAAGATCAGAAGGCTGCGCAGGTGCAGCAGATGTCGCTGGAACAGCTGAGGGCTCAGAGGCTGGTGGTGGCTCAGAGGCAGGTGGTGGCTCAGAGGCAGATGGAATGTCAGCAGCCGGGGCATGCTCCTCAGGGTCTATGTCAGTGGACGGCCGAGGAACAAATCAGCGACGAGGAGGAGGTGGCTGAGCCCCTAGTCTACAGTCAGGAAGCTCATCAGGCCGATAGACATCGTTAAGAATCCTATCGTCCTCCGGAGCTATCAAGGTGTCTCGGTTTTTAGAGCTACTAGTTTTGATCCACTTCCCATTTTTCCAAGAAAAACCGATACTTGTCATTACCTCGGGACCCATCCTTTTAGTCTCCATATGTCCAGTATCTATGAGAGGCATATGAAAATAGCGAAGTATCTTGGTAATAATACTACCATATGGAAGCAAGCAGTGATTAACCGCAGGAGTACTCAGCATGTGTCGGAAAATAATATGGGAGGTTTATAGGACGACCTGAAAGTAGGCTATCGAGGATGCCCACGTCTAACCTCGTGACCTCATCCGTGTGACCTCGCCTAGGTGTCACTATGTGCTGTAAAATAGAATGAAGAATACGGACTTGGAGAGGTAAAAGTTGAGACTGAAAAGGAAGCAGGCAGATATCATCAGTGAGGTCTCGACGGCGACAGATATGACGGACTGCATCCGTGTGCCGAAAATCGTCGAACTACAAAATTTTCCTAGAGGTGTAAATCTTATGGCCCTCATGAGAAATACCAAGAATTTCTCCTAAATCAATATGATCGAATTCAGTAGGAATACCATGGACTTGAGTAACTACCCTATGCTGAGTGGTATGGGAAATATCCATGTTTGAGTAGAAAACTCGCACCAAGTTAGGGTAGACACGCTCAGCAAAATTAATTCCAGATTCCCAAGGCAAAAACATATCATGAACAGTTCTATTACACACAATCAAGTTCCGGAAATCATTAAGATTAACAGAGTAGGTGTCGATTACCTTTCGCTCATCGAAGCGGTTCTCGAACCATTTCGCTAAGGGAGGAGTGGGAAAGTGAGTCCTGGAGAATTCAGAAACTTCCCTAGGCTGAAAGGGGTGAACATTTCTTTGAGAGGTTGCAGCCATGGAGGAGTAAGGTGGGATGAGCACAGGCGAGAGCGAGAGAGAAATTAATCGGTGATTGGATGAGAAATGGGTAAGGAAAGCAAGTGTGATGCTCAATTTGGTTGAGAAAAGGAGTAAAATGGATCAAAAATGGAGAAATTCAACCCGCGGCGATTAGGGTTCAAAAATTGGGATTTTGCAATTTGGGCTTTGATTTTTGGTTTTGAATCGGTAGAAGAGTGTTAAAAGGTGTGAGAAATGATTTAATCGGTTTACTTTGGCATGAGAAGTAACAAAAGAGACGATTTGAGGAAGAGAAAAGCTTCGGTTGCGCAGGTATGGTGAAAACGGTGAGAGGGTAACTGGAGAAGAAGAAGAGAAAGCCTTTGAATAGTTTAGAAATGCGAAAACGATTAACCGTTTACAATAAACGGTTAGAGGGTAACGAACAGAGGCTAAAGAGTAGAAAACGGTGAGAGCCTAAGCACTTAACGGTTAGAGGGTAACGATTTAAAGACTTACTGCCAGCAAACGGTTCACCGTTTCGAGAAAACGGTGAGAGGGTAAAAGGTCACACACATAATATTAGTCTCTGGACCAAAACGGTTCACCGTTTATGGGAAACGGTTATCCGTTTATTTTAACTAAATTTTCACACATTTAATTTAATATGTGGCTAGAAATTAATAAATTCCCAGATCATTTAATTGATCTAAAAATATATTATGAGCCATTTTAATGCATGATTCATGAACATGTTTTCAACCAATGTATTCATATAATCAAGAAATAACAAACCAAATTCATCATTTAACAATCATTTTCAAGCGATTCATGACCATTGTTTCACAATTATAAATCAATCAATTTAGTATACTCAATAGCATAGATAGAGACATTAATGAGAAAATTTCATCATTCCAAGTTCATGTCGAATTTTAAAAAATTGTTCTTCGCAAAGGGGTTTAGTGAAAATATCGGCAAGTTGTTTTTCGGTAGAAATAAACTCTAATGCAATATCTCCCTTTTGAACATGGTCTCTTAAGAAATGATGTCTAATTTCTATATGTTTGGTTCTAGAGTGTTGAATGGGATTCTTTGAAAGATTTATAGCACTAGTGTTATCACACTTAATAGGAATTTTTTCAAGATGAATGCCATAATCTTTAAGTGTTTGTTTCATCCAAAGTACCTGTGCACAACAACTTCCGGCGGCTATATATTCAGCCTCCGTAGTTGAAAGAGCAACAGAATTTTTTTTCTTACTAGCCCATGAAACTAGTGAATGTCCTAGAACAAAACAAGTTCCACTAGTGCTCTTCCTATCCACTTTATGACCAGCAAAATCCGCATCCGAAAAACATGTTAAATCTATATGAGTTCCCCTAGGATACTAAAGGCCAACACCTATGGTTCCAATCAAATATCGGAAAATTCTTTTAACAGCAAGCAAATGGGATTCCTGGGGACATGATTGAAATCTTGCACACAAACATACACTAAACATGATATCGGGTCTACTTGCAGTTAAATAGAGTAAGGATCCGATCATACCTCGATATATTTTGATGTCCACTTCTTTACCTTTTTCATCTTTGTCAAGTTTGATGGTAGTGCTCATAGGAGTGCTTTTTGCTGTTCCATTTTCATAGCCAAACCTTTTGAGTAGATCTCTCACGTAATTGGCTTGGTTTATAAAAATGCCTTCCTCGTTTTGTTGGATTTGAAGTCCGAGGAAATACTTCAACTCTCCCATCATACTCATCTCAAATTCTTTGCTAATGCATGATGAAAATTCTTTGCACAAAAGTTCATTAGTAGAACCAAAAATGATATCATCAACATACACTTGAACAATAAGTATGTCTTGGTTCTTATTTTTAACAAAAAGAGTTGTATCCGCTTTTCCCATTGAAAAATTGTTATCCAACAAGAAATTTTTAAGCCTATCATACCATGCCCTAGGAGCTTGTTTTAAACCATATAAAGCTTTGGAAAGCTTATACACATGATTTGGAAATTTCTCATTTTCAAAACCAGGAGGTTGTTTCACATAAACTTCCTCCATAATGTATCCATTTAAGAAAGCACTTTTAACATCCATTTGATATAGAATAAAATCTTTATGGCATGCATATGCTAACAACATCCTAATGGATTCTAATCTAGCTACAGGTGCAAAAGTTTCATCAAAATCAATTCATTCTTCTTGGTTGTAGCCTTGAGCCACTAGTGTAGCTTTATTTCTTACAACCACACCGGATTCATCCATTTTATTTCTAAATACCCATTTAGTCCCTATAATGGATTGATGTTCCGGACAAGGAACTAATTCCCACATATTATTTCTCTCAAATTGATTCAATTCCTCTTGCATAGCCATAATCCAAAATTCATCATTTTTGGCATCCGCAAAAGATTTTGGTTCAATTTGAGAAATGAATGCAGCATGCTCACATGTATTCCTAAGAGATGATCTAGTGGTAACGCCTCGTGAGGGATCTCCTAAGATTACATCTTTAGGGTGAGAGGAAACATACCTCCACTCCTTGGGGAGTGTTTGAGAAGTACCTTCACTTTGCTCCACATTTTGTTCTTCATGATGCTCCTCTTGAGCTCCATTTGTTGTGTCTTCTTGGTTGTCATTAGATGCTTCTTGTTGTTCTTCTTCTGCATTATCATCAACGACTCCTTTCTCCGCAGAGGAGGGGTTAGATTCATCAAAAGTAACATGCATAGATTCCTCCACTACCAAAGTTCTTTTTTTATAAACTCTATAAGCTTTGCTTGTATTTGAATATCCAAGAAAAATACCAACATCAGATTTTGGATCAAATTTACCAAGATTATCTTTTGTGTTCAAAACAAAACATTTGCATCCAAATACTTTAAAATAACCAATGTTGGGTTTTCTACTTTTCCAAAGCTCATATGGAGTTTTATTAAGATTAGGTCTAATCAACACCCGATTTAAAACATAGCAAGCGGTGTTGACGGCTTCGGCCCAAAAATACTTAGGCAAAGAATTTTCATTTAACATGGTCCTAGCCATTTCTTGAATAGACCTATTCTTCCTTTCTACTACACCATTTTGTTATGGAGTCCTAGGAGATAAAAGTTGATGTTCAATGCCAAAATCATTACAAAAATTTTCAAATGCATGGTTTTCAAATTCACCACCATGATCACTTCTAATATAAGAAACAGAATAGCCTTTTTCATTTTGAACCTTTTTGTGGAAAATTAGAAATGCATCAATGGCATCATCCTTATTAGCTAAGAATAATACCCATGTGTATCTAGAATAATCATCCACAATCACAAAAGCATAATATTTTCCACTTAAACTGGCATATCTAGAAGGTCCAAACAAGTCTATATGGAGTAATTGAAGAGGTTTTAAAGTAGAGATATAATTCTTGTTTTTGAAAGAAGTTTTGATTTGTTTTCCAAATTGACATGCTTCACAAATTCCATCTTTTTGAAAACTGATTTTTGGAAGTCCTTTGACTAAATCATTTTTCATAATTTTAGAAATTAAATCCATGCTTGTATGTCCTAATCTTCTATGCCATAGCCAACTATCATCATGTAATGCTGAAAAACATTTATCAAGAGAAGATGCACATTCTATGTCAATGGTATAAACATTACCATATCTATTTCCCATAAACAAGGTTTTTCCATCATATGCATTCTCAATAACACAGCTTGATTTATCAAATACAACTTTATAACCTTTGTCACACAATTGACTAATACTTATTAAATTGTGTTTCAAGTTTTCAACCAAGCATACATTCTCAATTAAGGTTGAAGATACTTTACCAACATTTCCAATTCCAAGGATTTTTCCTTTTGAGTTGTCTCTAAAAGATACGTCTCCACCATTTTCAATTTTGGTGAAGCTTGAGAACCAAGAATAGCTCCCTGTCATGTGTCTTGAACAACCACTGTCCAAGTACCACTTATTCTTCTTCTTCTTCAAGTCCTGCAGAGAAAATCTTAAGTTTTAGGTACCCAAACCTTTTTGGGTCCTTGAGAGTTAGCAATGATTCCTTTTGGAACCCAAACACATTTTATACCACAATATGCGTTTCTCTTCATTGCACATCTATTTTTCATATGACCATCTTGATTACAAAAATGACATGTAATTTTATTGCTAATAGATGTATTCTTCACAAAATAACTCTTGTAGAGTTTTTGTTTCAAATTTGGTTTATAACCAATGCCACTTTTGTCAAATACACATTTTTGTGAGTTTAGCAAATTATCCAACATCTTTTGCCCATTTGTAAATTTCAAGACAATCTCATTTAGCTTATTACTCTTTTTCTTGAGCATTTCATTTTCAATTTTCAGCTCATCTATATGTGATTCTAAACGCTCATGTATGATGTTAGGCTTTTCATTTGATAATGCAATTTCATCAAGCAAAGTCTTATTTCCTACTTCTAGGCATACAATTGTTGCATTCAAAGTTTCATTTTCATTTTTAAGCTTTGCTATTTCCTTCTTAAGGCATGCATTCTTTTTACCAATTTTCATCAACTCATTATGCAAATCCTTAAACGCATCATACAATTTATCATAGGTAGGATCACTTACCTCATTGAGATCATCTTCATCTCCTATTGCCATAAGTGCTAGATTTGAGACTTATTGTGATCCTTCCTCATCACTTGAATCTTCCTCACTGTCATCCCAAGTTGCAACCATGGCTTTCTTCTTGTGTTTGTTGATAAGTGGACACTCCGATCTAATATGGCCAGGCTTCTTGCATTCATAACATGTGATTGCCTCCTTCTTTTCCCTATAGTTCTTGAAGTTTTTGAAATTTCTTCGTTCTCCAGTTTTCTTGAAGAATTTTCTGAATCTCCTTGCTAGCATGGCCAGTTCTTCATCATCCGATTCACTCTCCCCATCACTCTCATGTTTTGAGGCTTTAAGAGCAATGTTTTTCTTCTTCTCCTCATGCCCTTTTTCTGCTGCCAAATCTTCCTCATATGAAATAAGAGAACCAATTAAGTCATCAAGAAGTAAAGTATTTAAATCTTTTGCTTCCTCAATGGCAGTCCTTTTAGGTCTCCATTCTTTAGGTAGAGACCTAATAATTTTCTTGACTTTTTCACTATTTGAAAAAGTTTTTCCTAGGGCTCCTAAAGTGTTCACTATGTCCGTGAATCTAGTATACATAGAGTACACATTTTTATTTTGTTCCATTTGAAACAATTCATATTGCCGAGTGTACCTACTTATTTTAGATTCTTTCACTTGATTCGTGCCTTCATAGACAACTTCAAGTTTGTGCCAAATCTCATTAGCACTTTCACAGCTAGACACTCTATGAAACTTCTTCTTATCTAGTGCACAAAATAAGGCATTCATGGCTTTGGAGTTTAGAGAAGCTTTCCTCTTTTCGAGTTCATTCCAATCCCGTGATGGTTTTGGAATATCTTCTCCGACTTCATTTTTAGTCAAGGGCATAAAAGGACCATCACTAACAATTTCCCAAATCTCATAATCTAAGGCTTGCAAATAAATTCTCATCCTAGTTGGTTCTTTGCAATATGTTACTTTAACAAGGCCTGAGATTGCATTTACAGTAAACAAGCTTAGTCAATTTCTTGCTTGTCCATCAGTCTTCCACTGGCAGGCTTGCAAAAGAGTGCTGAGATATTTGCAGAATACAGTAAACTATGGCTTGCAGTTCTATAGTTCTGGATCTTTTAGTCCTACAGCTTTCTTAGAAGCATATTAGAGTTCAAATTTGGATGATAGAAGATCTGTGGGAGGATATTGTGTTTACTTGGGAAATAGCCTGATTTTATGGTCTTCAAAGAAGCAACACATAGTTTCTAGGAGTACAACTGAGTCTGAGTATAGAGCTTTAGCTCTAGCTATAGCAAAGGTGCTATGGATTACTTACTTACTTAAAGAATTAAAGATGTCATTATAGCAAACTCCAGTTATCCATTGTGATAACAAAAGTGCTGAAGCATTATCTAGTAATCCAAAGTACCATTCCAGAACTAAATATATTGAACTTGATCTTCATTGCATTAGAGAACATGTAGCCAAAAAGGAACTTCAGGTCAGCCATGTTCCCAGCCATGAACGAGTTGCTGATATACTTACAAAACCCTTGGCTTATGATCAATTCAATTATCTGCGTTCCAATCTCAATGTTCTTTCTATAACTTGAGCTAAGATATTTGAATTGGTTAATTATAGTTAGCTTTCTGTTTAGTTAGTTAAGTGATAGTGCTGATGTGGCAGTCCAGTTAGCTGAATCTGTTATGATTGTTAGCATTAAACAAACACGTTGCTCATGTGTAGAGTGCAAAAGATTCTTTATAGACTCGTGTATAAATACTTGTAATGAAGCAGATCAATATAACATTTTCTTCACTCTGTTTTCTCTTTCATTTTATCTCCAACCAAACAACTCTTTTATCTTTACACACCTCCTCCATTTCTCTCATCTCCATTAACACTAACAACACCCCCTATCAACGGTAATTTCACTTTTTTTAGAAAACAGAGTAGTTTCTCGAGAAAATAGAGAAGAACCTGGGTGGAGCAAAGTTAAATTGAACAGAGTGAAGGATCCAGGAAATGCGGAAGATGAATAGGAACATGTTGGCTGTTTTCTTGTTCGTGTTTTTAAATAATATAAGGAAAGAGGACACCTACAACTAGGCTAACGAAATAATTATTGGAAATGGTCTCACAACCATACACAGGCTCAAAATTTATTAAGAAAAAGAAAGATTTATGGGAAATTAATTTTCAAATTAAGGGGAATCTTTATGATCATTCAATGAAATAAATAAATATTTATTTTCATGTTCGTGTTTCTTTGTTTATTGAGTCTTGTTTTGTCAATGCATGTGGTTTACTAAACAAAGCTCACTTTCGGTTGCATGGGAACCGCTGCTTCACCAAATGCACACGACCTGCCTGCATGTTGACAACTGCTTCTGTCTGCTTTTTGAAGCTCTCGTGGAATTCCCTCCAATTTTTTTAATTTTACGCACTATACAATATTTGTATTTCATTTTTCAACGATTATATCAAAGAACTTGGATGAATTTTTTGTTGGGAAATTATGCCCTTTAAAAGCATATGTGTTTATTTAATTGTAATAAATATTTTTTTCTGATTAATAGAATTAATGAGGTATTTTATTCAAAAATCTTAATTGCATTTATATTTGTATTAAAGTCCATTTAATCATATTATATGTATTTATGTGATCACCATGTGGATTCACAGAATACATAAATATAAGTTATCTTATGATTAAATAAATTTAGTTCGCAGTTGATAAATAAAGTTGGGCACTTTATTTAGGTATAAACTGTAATAAATTCATTGAATGATTTGTCTTAATCATGTATGAATTTATTGATGTAGTACGACTACATAGAACTGGATCACATATGAGATTTAATTAACTTTGTAATAACTGTCAGACTTATTAAATCTCATAGGCGTTGATTTTATTGTAATCTCAATCTTGAGTTAATTATGATTTCATGATTGTGATTGTGATTGTTATTCCATTTGAGTTACTAATGGGCACGACACATCCTTGTGGTCAAGATTACCCGGTATCTTGGTGGGAGCAATTATGAGTATTGGAGTTATAGATTAACAATATAGAATTTGTACAACACATCTCTTGATAGGTTTTCGGCACTTGATCATAGAATTCTCTGGCCAGAGTGTGTCCACATATTTAGTATGTTGAAAATGATCATTAGAGAAAACCAGTAAGGATCAAGGAATAAGATGTTATTAAATTGATTGGACAGTTGAGACATCAATTTAATTAACGATGTAGTACAAAGGATTGTGTAGTAAAGAAATCAATGTGACTTGGGACGAATTATTATTCGAGCATACAATTATGGAAGTTAGTTCCAATCTTTTAGTAGAGTAGATTTGGAATTAAATAATTGGGCTAGTTTAATTACAGGCCTAATTATTGTAGCCACTATTGTATGTTCCCAAATGATCCCCGGGTTAGCTCATTTAATTGACTGCACCACTACTGGACTAATAAGCAAGATAACTAGCTATTTGGGTCAAAAGCCTAATTATATCATTTAGTGGAAGGCTCTATTTAATTAGCTTATCTGTAAGGGCCTTATGTTATTTTACATGGTGGGTCCCCTTATTAAAAGAAAAAGAAACGTGAGTTTTAAAAGGGGCATTATTTGGAGCCTACGGTTTTCACTAAAGGGAGATATATAAGGCTTATTTTCTCTAAAGAAAAAGGAAAAGTCACTTTATACATATCTGAGAATAAGATATTTCTCTCAATTGTTGAGAGAAAAATTTTCTCGTGCTAGTTGCTTTGGTAGTGATAAAGGCGCCCACACGTGAAGTGCAGATCGAACTTGAGTCATAACTTGGAAGATCATTGGTGACAGTTCGTGATCCAACAAATGTGGTGGTGACGGATCGTGATCTAACAGGAGTGGTGGTGGCGGATCGTGATCTAGGAGCCTAAATCACTTCAGCGGAAAAAGCCAACTCGGATTTTCAAGGTACGATTTCTAAATTACGTATTCTTATATATTATATGAGAGCGGTCTGTAAAAAGATTTTATAAAAATTTTAAAAATTAGTAAAAACCTAATTTTTCCCCAACCATTGGTATCAGAGCCATCTTATATTAATAAATAAGAATTTCGTATGAAATCATTCTTGAAATTTATGTATTAGAGTGGCACAATTTATTCAGATATATATTAATTATTTAAATGTATGAATAAAACATGTTATGGTTTGTCTTAATTCATGGTTAGATTTTATGTTGTATTTTTCCATTTGAATCTGTAACAAGAGAGGTGGTTTTTTATCACCATATTTCCCTCTTGATTTATTTTATTGTTATAGAATTTTTGTAAGTCAAAATTGGCCTAAGAAATTTGTAAAGTAATCTCAGATTTTCAAGATCGGAACATGGAGGCCGGAAATTTCAGAAACGAATGCCGGAAATTCTGCAGCAGCGAACTAGTGCGCGAGCAGCGCGCGGCCAGAAGCACACGTTGCTGGCAGCGTGTGCTGCTCGTGCAGCGCGCGGCCCAAAACACACGCTGCCAACAGCGCACGCTGCACGTGCAGCGGCCAGCAGTACACGCTACCCGTATAGCAAGCTGTAGAGTGCACTAGCGCACGCAGCACGCGCAGCTGCAGCGCGCATTGGCCAGCTTGGCTAGTGTCGCGCACTGCATGTGCTGTAGAAGCGTGCGCCGGGTTTGGTCGATTTCCGATGATGAGGAGAATGGCCAGCGTCTTTGAATAGCGGCGGTTGACCGGGAACAGTAGCTACTCCATTTGTGATGGTGGCGGCTGGGGAAGAAGAAGGAAAGAAAAATATGGATTTAGGGCTTCATGGCTTTTATCATGGAGGTCCCTATGGTTCCATAATTTTTGACTTGGGCAGTCAAGTTTTAATTTTTTACATTTAAGTCTAAAAGCGATTTTGGGCTTAATGAATCCTAGTTTTAGGCCCAATTGAAATTTGGACTTAATGAATTAAAAATACACAGATAAAATTAAATACATTAAATTTATTTTTGGTCCAAAATTTTTATATTTTAATAATTTTTTTTATTTTCTTTTAAAAATTAAAATTGGACCAATTATAAATTTAAAAGCCCAACTTCCCTTAGTCCGTTGACAAAGACAAGCTTATGGAAGATGGACATTGACAAGAAGACTAATGAAAATTAGGCTTAGGGTTAATGTATTTTTCATTATTATGAAAGTTATGAATTAAGATTATTTATTTGTTTTTCTATATGTTATGTTTTGGATGATAACATGCCATGATAACATGTCATATAGAATAGGTAGTGCCACTCTATGCATAATGATACATGTCATTCATTAATTATGAATTTCATTATATTGTTTGAAATTTGCAAATGCTTAATAATATTTGATATCATCTAGATAATATTATAGGAAGCATGCAATTAACAATATGTAATATTTTAAAAGGAAAAATCAATTTTAAAATATTGAGTGGGAGAGGAAAAATTCAAGGTAATTTTTCCCATGGGCTCCATTGTTAGTTCAATAATAAAATTATATATATACCTCGACTTCATGATACGGTGATGCTCCCTACGGAGGATATATATATTAGATATTTTATTTGATGAACTTCTTCAAAGATAAAATTAAAATATTTTTTAATCAATTGTTCACCCCAACGGTGACTATTGATATGAAAAATACGTAGATTAAAACAATGGTTATACACTCAACTAAAATTTGTTATTAACCTTCCCAACGAAGGTCTGTTAACAAATTAAGGCCCAAAAGGATAACGATAATTATTTATCATGTCTCTACATGAAAGTAAATAATCTAATGCATAATTGGGTCTACTAAGTATAGACATGATTTCCCCAATGGATAGCTTGTCAAAGCGGGTACTAGATTATCGTTACAATAAATTAAAATGCATTTATGATTTTTTTGTATTTTTGTCATTTATTGTGAATATTGCTTCAAAGTATCTATGCATGTGTGTTTTGTTTTTTAGAAAATGTCTTCCATCAACCCATTATTAATTATCCTTGTTAAAAATGAACTCACTGGTGAAAATTATTTAGATTAGAAACGCAATCTATTTAATATTCTCACTGCTAAGGGAAGCAAATATGTGTTGACCCTGCCTTGCCCTCCTGAACCATCGTTATACGATTATAGAAATCAGAGGGAGCCTTATGAGAAATGGTGCGAAGCTACAAAATGGCTAAGTGCTATATATTGGCTTCGATTTCTGTGGAACTGCATAAGAAACATCAGAGTATGGAAATAGCTACTAAAATAATGGCTAGTCTTCATCAGATGTTTGGGTAAAATACCCATTTTTCCAGAGAAGCAGCATTAAAACGTATTACAGATACTAAAATGGAAGAGGGCACAAAAGTTCATGATCATGTCCTCAATATTATGGACTATTTGAATGAGGTAGAGATTCATGGTTATAAAGTATTTGAAAAGAACTAAAAATTATATGCTTGTGTATTCTGGTGATGAACTTACACTAGTGGGTTATACTAATTTTGTTTTTTGTTAGATAAGGAAAATAAACTTTCGGCTTTGTGTTTACATTAGGAAGTGGAGCTATTAGTTGGATAAGTGTGAAACAATCTTGTATCACAGACTCAATAACTAAAGCTAAATATGTGGCTACATCTGAAGCTGTAAAAGAAGCTATATAGCTCCGCAAGTTCCTACAAAATCTTGAGGTAGTACTTGTTGTAACTGCACCCCTGAAACTATTTTGTGATAATGGTAGTGCGGTAGCTCAATCTAAGGAACCACAAGAAACAAAACATATTGACAGGAAGTATCATCTCATAAGGGAATAGTGTAGAAATGTTATATGACAATACCCCAAATGGCATTAGATGCTAAATGGCAGATCTTATTACAATGGCCATTAGTGGAAAACCTTTATAACCTGCAGTTAGAGCCCTAGAGCATGAGCAATATGCTAGATATGCTTTGAGAGCTAGTGGGAGATTGTTGAGAAATTATGCTCTTTAAAAGCATGTGTTTATTTAATTGTAATAAACATTTTTTCTGATTAATAGAATTAATGAGGTATTTTATTCAAATATCTTAATTGCATTTATATTTGTATTAAAGTCCATTTAATCGTATTATCTGTATTTATGTGATCACCATGTGGATTCACAGAAGATATAAATACAAGTTATCTTATGATTAAATAAATTTAGTTCGCAGTTGATAAATAAAGTTGGGCACTTTATTTAGGTAGAAACTGGAATAAATTCATTGAATGATTTGTCTTGATCACGTATGAATTTACTGATGTAGTACGACTACATTGAATTGGATCACATATGAGATTTAATTAACTTTGTAATAATTATCAGACTAATTAAATCTCATAGGCATTGATTTTACTGTAATCTCAATCTTGAGTTAATTATGATTTCATGATTATTATTGTTATTCCATTTGAGTTACTAATCGTCACGACACATTCTTGTGGTCAAGATTACCTGGTATCTTGGTGGGAGCAATTATGAGTATTGGAGTTATAGATTAACAATATAGAATTTGTAGAACACATTTCTTGATAGGTTTTCGACACTTGATCATAGAATTCTCTGGCCAGAGTGTGTCAGCATATTTAGTATGTTGAAAATGATCATTAGAGAAAACCAGTAAGGATCAATGAATAAGATGTTATTAAATTAATTGGACAATTGAGACATCAATTTAATTAACGAGGTGGTACAAAGGATTGTGCAGTAAAGAAATCAATGTGGCGGGGACGGATTATTATTCGAGCATACAATTATGGAAGTCAGTTCCAATCTTTTAGTGGAGTAGATTTGGAATTAAATAATTGAGCTAGTTTAATTACAGGCCTAATTATTGTAGCCACTATTGTATGTTCCCAAATGATTCCTGGGTTAGCTCATTTAATTGACTGCACCACTACTGGACTAATAAGTAAGATAACTAGTTATTTGGTTCAAAAGCCTAATTATATCATTTAGTGGGAGGCTCTATTTAATTAGCTTATGTGTAAGGGGCTTATGTTATTTTAGATGGTGGGTCTCCTTATTAAAAGAAAAAGAAACGTGAGTTTTAAAAGGGGCATTATTTGGAGCCTACGGTTTTCACTAAAGGGAGATATATAAGGATTATTTTCTCTAAAGAAAAAGGAAAAGTCACTTTATACAAATCTGAAAATAAGATTTTTCTCTCTATTGTTGAGAGAAAAAATTTCTCGTGCTAGTTGCTTTGGTAGTGATAAAGGCGCCCACACGTCAAGTGCAGATCAAATCTGAGTCATAACCTAGAAGATCATTTGTGACAGTTCGTGATCCAACAAGCATGGTGGTGACGGATCGTGATCTAACAGGAGTGGTGATGGCGGATCGTGATTTAGGAGCCTAAATCACTTCAGCGGAAAAAGCCAACTCAGATTTTCAAGGTACAATTTCTAGATTACGTATTCTTATATATTATATGAGAGCGGTCTTTAAAAAGATTTTATAAAAATTTTAAAAATTAGTAAAAGCCTGATTTTTCCCCAATATTTTTTTTACCTGTATTTTTGTCCAAAGAAGCTGCATACTTTCATTAAAAAATCAGAAGTTCTAAAGTATTGTTTTCCCAAAAAAATTTAATTAATCTTTTGTGTGTGTTTTTCTATTAGAGCAGTACCTTAGAGAAAATGGAACCATAGACCAAGTGGTAAAGTAGAAGGATTTAGAAAATAGCATGCTATATTTATTTTGTCTCTTATTTCCAGAGTCATTCTGTATTCATCACGTTCATATGTTTTATAATTTTTTCTTTATACTTTTGCCCAGGTCTTTGATTCCACAAAGATACACGCCAAATTCAACTGTGATATTTTTCGTGCAAGTTGACTTGACTCTATTTGTAAAAATTAGATTAATCTATATTCATATGGGAAATTACTTAATAATGAACACTTCATGATGGAACTAATGAGGATGCCAGTACAAACAAATATACATTTTTAGAAGACATATTGAAAGTAGAAAAGATATAAGTTGTATAGAATGCGAAAATGGCCTGAAGATATTAGAAAGAAGATAGAAGAATTGGATGTTGTGCGCGGAATGAGGAATCAAGAGCACCGAATAATCACAGAAAAATAAAGGACACAAAATTTACGTGGTTCGCCAATATGCCTACATCCACGGGAACAAGAGAAAAATAATTGTATTATTAACAATTATTTGAGTAAAAATTTGAGTTAAGAAATCTCACTTTCCTAGAACCCAAATACACCCAGTACTTTCACACACTCTCTAATTGCTCACTCTCAAAAGCTTAGAAACTTATAAGCTTAACAAATTTTGGGATGATTTCAAATGAACTATGGCCCTTCTATTTATAGGAACCGTAGCTCACCTACCACTTCCAATTTGGCTACAACTTGCCAAATTGATAAATTGAATTTAGAATTGGAAAATCAATTTGGTGGGCAACAAAATCAACAAGTTTGAAAAATCAATTGGCTTCTAGAAAACATCATATTTTTTCTCTATGCCACCAACCTTGCTTTTGAAATTTGCATGCCATTATTTGACTTTTCAACAATTCTCCACCTCGGCGAAAATTTTCCAAATCTGAGCCGACATTAACGGACCATAATACTTCATCCCCAAATGATCTTTAAAAAGATCCAAGGCGGCTGCATCGTTGTGACCGCCTACGTACCCAAAATTTGGGATCAAGCCAACCGTAGTTCATAATTCCCAAAGGACATAACTTCACACAATCGAAGGATTTGAATTAGTTTCAAACAATGTTGAAACTTAACTCCAGAAGCTATCTTCGTCAACATATCTGATGGATTATCTTTGGTATCGATCTTCTTCAACAACACATCACCACCCTCAATAATTTCCCTCACATAATGATATTTCACATCTATGTGCTTTGTCCGAGAGTGATATGTTTGATTCTGTAACACCCCACACCCGGCTTTTGACCCATTTTTGACCCCCCATATATAAGAGAAAGAGAGAGAGAAAGAAAGAGAGAGCTGAGAACCGAGAGAGAGAGAACCTAAACTGTTGACCCGAACCCGACCCGGACCCGCGAGTTTGACCCGGCCGTTTCTCCCAATTCCGGCCACCGTTCCGGGTGAGCTTGGTACCGTTTCGAAGCTTGAGAGACGAGCAACGTATCCATGTCGTCCTTGCTGCCGGAAATCGATCGGAAAGCCGCCGATCGAAGCTTGGAAGCTCAGCGTGGCTGGAACTTTCAGTTCTGAGCTTCCCGTCGCCGTCGGTTGAATTCCGGTGACCGTTGACCGGCAAGGGCATTTCGGTAATTTCACTGTTTAAGGGCAATTTTGTAATTTCTAATTTTGTGGGTATTTTAGTAATTGTTGGCATTGAGGATAAGTTGGTAATTTATGATTTTGTGGTTAATTTGGTAATATTGAGATGAGGGTATTTTGGTAATATTGATTCAAGGGCATTTTGGTAATTTTACTATTTGAGGGTAATTTCGTAATTTCAAGAAGTATGAGTATTTTGATGATTTATGATTTAATTAAGATTATTTGAGGTTAAGTATGGAATGTGATTATGTTGAGGAATTTGAGAATATTGGAGTTTATAATTATGGTTTCATTTTATTCTTATGCGAGTATTATTTATTTATTTGTAGGCCGATGATATCGATTTGTGTATTTGTTACTCGAGGATACGAGGAGGTAAGTAAACTGGATTTCCAAACGAATCACAATAAACAATATATATGTTTGACATGTTTGAAAAGTCTATTTTGAGATATGTACGAATATTGATTTATCTGTTATGCCCATGTGTTTATGTAATGTTTTGATATGAGATGTTGATATATGTGTTTATTGACATGGGCATACATATGAATATTTCATTGGCATGAGCACGAAAATGCATTATGTTTTCCATGTTTCCTGGAAAATGAGAAAGTTGATTTTAGCAAATGAGATTTGAAAAGAAAGAAAGATTGTTTTACAGTTTTAGCTTGGATGCTTGAATTCGTTACTGGCTTAGTGGAGGACTCTCCAGATGTTTATATAGTTATGAGATAAGTGGGCGAGGGACGCATTGCGAGAAGCCCAAAGAGTATGAAAGAGAAAGTTATGAAAGTTAAGGGAGTGTCCTACTAAGCAGTAATCGAATGAAGGTAACTCAAGTAAGTGGTTTAAAAGAGAATGTGAAAGTTTGAGAAAGACAGAATGAGATTTCGATGATTTGTTTTACGATATTTTCGAATATCATGGCACGTCATTCATTTGATATGTATATGTATGTATGTATTTTGATATATACAAAACTGGTTTACTTACTGAGTTTTGTACTCATTATAGTTTATTGTGATTCAGTTTTTGTAAGCAGGATTCGTGTTGAGCGTTGATAAGGGCTTGGATGGTGGAATTAGATGGTTTGGCATAAATCTTAAATTCTTCCGCTGCTTTGTATTTATTTTTAAGGATATGATTTTTATAGATTGTAAAAGGATTATTTATTATTATTTTATGAGATTTAAGTTTCTAGCAGTAAGATTCGCCCTGGGAGTGCGGGGCGGGTCGTTACAAAATTTGTAACGACCCGCCCCGCACTCCCAGGGCGAATCTTACTGCTAGAACCTTAAATCTCATAAAATAATCATAAATAATCCTTTACAATCCATAAAAATCATATCCTTGAAAATAAATACAAAGCAGCGGAAGAATTTAAAATTCATGCCAAACCATCTAATTCCACCATTTAAATCCTTCTCGACGCCCAACACGAATCCTGCTTACAGAAACTGAATCACAATAAACTATAATGAGTACAAAACTCAGTAAGTAAACCAGTTTTGTATATATCAAAAATACATACATACATATACATATCAAATGAATGACGTGCCATGATATTCAAAAACATCGTAAAACAAATCATCGAAATCTCATTCTGTCTTTCTCAAACTTTCACATTCTCTTTTAAACCACTTACTTGAGTTACCTTCATTCGATTACTGCTTAGTAGGACACTCCCTTAACTTTCATAACTTTCTCTTTCATACTCTTTGGGCTTCTCGCAATGCGTCCCTCGCCCACTTATCTCATAACTATATAAACATCTGGAGAGTCCTCCACTAAGCCAGTAACGAATTCAAGCATCCAAGCTAAAACTGTAAATCAATCTTTCTTTCTTTTCAAATCTCATTTGCTAAAATCAACTTTCTCATTTTCCAGGAAAATATGGAAAACATAATGCATTTTCGTGCTCATGCCAATGAAATATTTATACGTATGCCCATGTCAATAAACACATATATCAACATCTCATATCAACACATCACATAAACACATGGGCATAACAGATAAATCAATATTCGTACATATCTCAAAATAGACTTTTCAAACATGTCAAACATATATATTGTTTATTGTGATTCGTTTGGAAATCCAGTTTACTTACCTCCTCGTATCCTCGAGTAACAAATACACAAATCGATATCATCGGCCTACAAATAAATAAATAATACTCGCATAAGAATAAAATGAAACCATAATTATAAACTCCAATATTCTCAAATTCCTCAACATAATCACATTCCATACTTAACCTCAAATAATCTTAATTAAATCATAAATCATCAAAATACTCATACTTCTTGAAATTACGAAATTACCCTCAAATAGTAAAATTACCAAAATGCCCTTGAATCAATATTACCAAAATACCCTCATCTCAATATTACCAAATTAACCACAAAATCATAAATTACCAACTTATCCTCAATGCCAACAATTACTAAAATACCCACAAAATTAGAAATTACAAAATTGCC
Source organism: Citrus glauca (assembly GCA_029633175.1). Classification (NCBI taxonomy): domain Eukaryota; kingdom Viridiplantae; phylum Streptophyta; class Magnoliopsida; order Sapindales; family Rutaceae; genus Citrus; species Citrus glauca. The sequence continues at coordinate 8,980,069 of JAQOOD010000005.1, forward strand.
CTTAAACAGTGAAATTACCGAAATGCCCTTGCCGGTCAACGGTCACCGGAATTCAACCGACGGCGACGGGAAGCTCAGAACTGAAAGTTCCAGCCACGCTGAGTCCAATGGTGGCGGTGGTGTCCTCCCACGCGCGGCGATGGCGGCAAATCGAGCTCCCAAAGCCGTGAATCCATCAACGGCCGATCAACGGCAAAACGACGTCCCCGACATCCATGGCTGGTCGGAAATGACAGAGGGAAGGGTAAGGAACAAAACCCGAATGCTGGCTTTACCGGAAACCGGCGAAATCACGGCGAATCGAGCCGGCGATTCCGCGGAGCTTCCAAGCTTCGATCGGCGGCTTTCCGATCGATTTCCGGCAGCAAGGACGACATGGATACGTTGCTCGTCTCTCAAGCTTCGAAACGGTACCAAGCTCACCCGGAACGGTGGCCGGAATTGGGAGAAACGGCCGGGTCAAACTCGCGGGTCCGGGTCGGGTTCGGGTCAACAGTTTAGGTTCTCTCTCTCTCGGTTCTCAGCTCTCTCTTTCTTTCTCTCTCTCTTTCTCTTATATATGGGGGGTCAAAAATGGGTCAAAAGCCGGGTGTGGGGTGTTACAAACTTCCCCCCTTCAAGGAATTTCGTCCTCGAAATTCACTTGTAGGCATGCTCACAGAATCTAAACAACCTCAAGAATTACATATGATCTATAAATCCTTATCAAGATCAAATCAATCATATCACGCTTTCGCTGCGCTACTCTGATACCTCAAAAATATATAGCATTCTCCGTAACAGAATTACAAGTCCTAACGGTTTGGCATAGACTTAATTCTAATTATCCTTGTAACATCTTTCCCAAGCGATGGCGAATGTGACTTCCATCCGCACATTTCCGGTTGGGAATGCTCTGATACCATTTGTAACGACCCGCCCCGCACTCCCAGGGCGAATCTTACTGCTAGAAACTTAAATCTCATAAAATAATAATAAATAATCCTTTTACAATCTATAAAAATCATATCCTTAAAAATAAATACAAAGCAGCGGAAGAATTTAAGATTTATGCCAAACCATCTAATTCCACCATCCAAGCCCTTATCAACGCTCAACACGAATCCTGCTTACAAAAACTGAATCACAATAAACTATAATGAGTACAAAACTCAGTAAGTAAACCAGTTTTGTATATATCAAAATACATACATACATATACATATCAAATGAATGACGTGCCATGATATTCGAAAATATCGTAAAACAAATCATCGAAATCTCATTCTGTCTTTCTCAAACTTTCACATTCTCTTTTAAACCACTTACTTGAGTTACCTTCATTCGATTACTGCTTAGTAGGACACTCCCTTAACTTTCATAACTTTCTCTTTCATACTCTTTGGGCTTCTCGCAATGCGTCCCTCGCCCACTTATCTCATAACTATATAAACATCTGGAGAGTCCTCCACTAAGCCAGTAACGAATTCAAGCATCCAAGCTAAAACTGTAAAACAATCTTTCTTTCTTTTCAAATCTCATTTGCTAAAATCAACTTTCTCATTTTCCAGGAAACATGGAAAACATAATGCATTTTCGTGCTCATGCCAATGAAATATTCATATGTATGCCCATGTCAATAAACACATATATCAACATCTCATATCAAAACATTACATAAACACATGGGCATAACAGATAAATCAATATTCGTACATATCTCAAAATAGACTTTTCAAACATGTCAAACATATATATTGTTTATTGTGATTCGTTTGGAAATCCAGTTTACTTACCTCCTCGTATCCTCGAGTAACAAATACACAAATCGATATCATCGGCCTACAAATAAATAAATAATACTCGCATAAGAATAAAATGAAACCATAATTATAAACTCCAATATTCTCAAATTCCTCAACATAATCACATTCCATACTTAACCTCAAATAATCTTAATTAAATCATAAATCATCAAAATACTCATACTTCTTGAAATTACGAAATTACCCTCAAATAGTAAAATTACCAAAATGCCCTTGAATCAATATTACCAAAATACCCTCATCTCAATATTACCAAATTAACCACAAAATCATAAATTACCAACTTATCCTCAATGCCAACAATTACTAAAATACCCACAAAATTAGAAATTACAAAATTGCCCTTAAACAGTGAAATTACCGAAATGCCCTTGCCGGTCAACGGTCACCGGAATTCAACCGACGGCGACGGGAAGCTCAGAACTGAAAGTTCCAGCCACGCTGAGTCCAATGGTGGCGGTGGTGTCCTCCCACGCGCGGCGATGGCGGCAAATCGAGCTCCCAAAGCCGTGAATCCATCAACGGCCGATCAACGGCAAAACGACGTCCCCGACATCCATGGCTGGTCGGAAATGACAGAGGGAAGGGTAAGGAACAAAACCCGAATGCTGGCTTTACCGGAAACCGGCGAAATCACGGCGAATCGAGCCGGCGATTCCGCGGAGCTTCCAAGCTTCGATCGGCGGCTTTCCGATCGATTTCCGGCAGCAAGGACGACATGGATACGTTGCTCGTCTCTCAAGCTTCGAAACGGTACCAAGCTCACCCGGAACGGTGGCCGGAATTGGGAGAAACGGCCGGGTCAAACTCGCGGGTCCGGGTCGGGTTCGGGTCAACAGTTTAGGTTCTCTCTCTCTCGGTTCTCAGCTCTCTCTTTCTTTCTCTCTCTCTTTCTCTTATATATGGGGGGTCAAAAATGGGTCAAAAGCCGGGTGTGGGGTGTTACAGATTCTTCGCGAGAATATCGCACTTTGGTTATCACAAAAGACCGCAATGTTCTTCTGGATTATTCTCAAGTCACCTAACAAGCCTTTTATCTAGATAGCTTCCTTTACAGATTCAGTTGCTGCCATATACTCTGCTTCCGTAGTGGATAGAGCAATTGTCGATTGTAGAATCGACCTCTAGCTAACTGGACCTCCACCCAATGTGAATACGTAGCCTGTTGTTGATCTTCGCTTATCAAGGTCTCCAGTGAAATTAGAATCACAATACCCAACACATTATTGACTACAATCCCTCTTGAACAATAACCCAACATCAACTGTCCCATACAAATATCGGAGAATCCACTTTACCGCAAGCCATTGATTTTTACCTGGATTGTGCATGTATCTACTAACCATGCTCACTGCTTGAGATATATCGGGCCTTGTACATACCATAGCATACATAAGACTACCCACAACACTAGCATATGGAACACTAACCACGTAATCGTGCTCCTCTTGAGATATAGGACATGAAGAAGAGCTTAATTTGAAATGAGGAGCTAGAGGAGTACATACCGGTTTAGTTTTGTCTTCCATATAGAATCTTTCTAGACTTTCTTCAAATAAAACTTTTGAGTCAATCATACACTCGCATTCTTCATGTCTCTACGAATCTCCATCCCAAGTATTCTCTATGCATCACCCAAATCTTTTATCTCAAACTCAGAAGCCAGCTGCTTCTTTAATCTTTCGATTTCATCTCTATTCTTCGAAGCTATAAGCATATCATCGACATAGAGTAACAAATAGATGAAAGCTCCATCTGGTAGTTTTCTAAAGTAAACACAATGATCGTGTTCACTTTTGGTGAATTTCTGCCCTTGTATAAATTGATCAAATCTTTTGTACTACTGCCTTGGCGACTACTTCAGTCCGTACAAAGATTTAATCAACCTACACACATGATTCTCCTTTTCAGCAACTCTGAAACCACAAGGCTGAATCATATAGATTTCCTCCTCCAAATCTCCATGTAAGAATGCCGTTTTAACATCCAATTAAGCCAACTCTAACTCATATTCTGCAACTAAGGCAAGTAGGATATGAAATGAAGTATATTTTACAACTGGAGAGAAAATTTTATTGTAGTCAATACCTTCCTTTTGAGCAAAACCTTTTGACACGAGTCTTGTCTTGTATCGAGGAGTTATTTGATTTGGAGATCCTTGCTTTTTGGTGTAGATCCATTTATTGCTAATAGCCCTTTTCCCCTTTGGTAACTTTACAAGTTCCCAAGTCTGGTTTTTATGGAGAGATTTCATCTCTTCCTCTATGGCTAACTTCCACTGATTACTTTCACTGCTGCGTAATGCTTCATTGAAAGTGTTGGGGATGTCATCATCAATAACTGGAAGTGCATAGGCTACCATCATATCTTTAGTAAGCCAACCAAGTTTCTTTATTTCTCTTCTTGGCCTCCTTGTTGCTATAAAATCATCATTATCTACATCATCAATTGTTTCTTCATTTTGTGGGACATCAGAAGAAACAACCTCTTCTTCAACTCTAGGTGTCACCTCTATAGTTGAACCCTTATTCGATGTAGAACTAACTGGAACATACGGAGTTGCATCAAACTCCACCCGCTGCAATGCCTCTTTGGTCTTGTTCTCCACCTGCTGAGAACTTGAAGTTTTCATCATTGAAACTTCATCAAAAGTGACATCTCTACTACATACAAACTTTTTGTCGTCGAGATCCCAAAGCTTGAAGCCCTTTACTCCACCTTTGAATCCTACAAAGATAGTTTTTCTAGCACGAGGATCCAATTTACCATCTTTAATATGATAATAAGTTGGACACCCAAATACATGAAGGGAATCATAATCTTGTGCATGCTTTCCAGACCGCATTTCTATAGGAGTTTTACCTTCAATTGCAGTAGAAGGCAACCGGTTTACCAAGTGACTTGCATAGCTCACAGTTTCAGCCCAAAACTTTTTATCTAAACCAGCATTAGATAACATACACCGTACCTTCTCCAGTAAAGTACGATTCATATGCTTAGCCACACCATTCTATTGCGGATTATGTCTCACCGTGAAATGTCTTTTAATACCATCGTTCTGGCATACTTGCAAGAATGGATCAGAAGTATATTCATCCCCATTATCAGATCATAATATTTTGATCTTTCTGCCAGTTTGAGTCTCCACCAATTTCTTCTATTTCACAAAAATCTCTAGAACCTCATCATTTGGTCGCATGGTGTACATCCACACACGTCTAAAGAAATCATCAACAAATGTAACAAAATAATGGCGTCCACCAATTGATGCAGTCTTTGTTGGTCCCCATACATGATTATAAACATATTCAAGGATCTCACGAGTATCGTGATTAGCTGTATCAAACTTGACCCTTGTTTTCTTGCCCACTACACAATGCTCACAGAAATTTAATTTACAGGTTTGAGTACCTTTTAAGAGTCCATGCCTCATCAGAGTTTGCAAAGACTTCTCTCCAGCATGTCCCGGTCGTACATGCCATAGCTTGGTGGTGTCAATGTGTGCCTCAACAATATTTGCTTCATCAGTTTTGTCTTCCTTCAAGTAGTACAAATTGTGACACCGAACCCCTTGCAGAATCACCATAGCCCCATGTGTAAACTTCATTATACCATCTTTAATGGTAACCTTGTAGCCTTTAGCTTCCAAAGTACCCACATAAATTAGATTTTTCTTTAAAGCTGGAACAAATCTAACTTCTTTGAGTTCTCTGACCATTCCATCAAACATTTTGAGCCGAATTGTTCTTATCCCCACTGTGCAACAAGGTTGATCATTCCCCATCACAACTGCACCGAATTTTAGATTACGAAAATCCATAAACCATTCCTTAATAGGACACAAATGATAGGTTGCTCCAGTATCAAGTATCCACTCGCTCGAACTAGCCACGTATGCTACAGGAGTAATACTTAGTGAATAATCAGAGTCTTCATCTTTCCGTGCTATGTTTGCTGCTGGTGGTTTCTTTTCATCTCTCTTTTGAGCCTTTGGACAATCTTTCTTCCAATGGCCCTTTTCATGACAAAAGGCACACTCGTCTCGAGCTATATTTCTGTTTTTCGATTTGAATCGAGAGTTCTTTCCACCACGCTTCTTTTGTTTCTCCATCGCCCAATCTCTACTCACCAAAGCTTCAGACGATGCTCGTTCAGAACTTTTATCATCATTTCGAATCTCCAAACTTGTCAATGCTGTGCAAACATCTTTGAAGACGATCACACTCTTTCCATATATCAAAGTAGTCACAAAATGGATATATTCCTTCGGTAGTGAGTGTAACAGAATCATATTCTTGACTTCATCCTTAAAATCTTCATCAAGATTCTTCAAATTAGTAAGAAACTTTTCAAATCTTGAAACATGATCGTGCATTGACACCCCGTGCTTCATTCGAAAACCATATACTTGGCTCATTGCATGAAGGCGACTTTCAAGACTTTTCGCCAGGTACTTCTCCTCCAATGTACGCCACAAAGTCACTGCACACTCCTCATCTTTCACCAAATATTTCACCTCCTTGGTCAAACAAGATCTGATCTGACCACAAGCTTTCTCGTTTATACGATCCCAAATTTCTTCATCATACAAGTGTCTTTTATTTTTCAGAACAACATCGAGATCGATTTGAATAAGGGCATCCATAACTTCATGCCTCCACATGCCGAAGTTGATTTTCCCATCAAACTTTTCAACATCGATCTTCTGGCCTCCTATAACAGGTGATGAATAGCGATTTGACAAATCTCGCCTCCCACCTGAAGTATCTCCTAAAATAGTCTCGGTAGATCTCTCCCCAATTCTGGAAGTTTCACCTTCTACTATTTTCACAACGAACTATTTTCACTTGAAAAGTAGTCTTTATGATATTAATTTCGCGTGAATAAATGCACCAGGAAAGTTCCCAGGAGACTGGACGGGAACTCGGTCCCAATTAAAAACCAGAATCCTTAGACTCTTATCGCCTTGTTGACAGAACTTTCCTAAACATGCAAAAATACACACTACTTACAATAGACTATCTCCCAAGTACAAATGGCTGTCTCCACCGTATTCATGAATAGTACCATATCCCCCAAGTACGAACCGTCGGCTCTAATACCACTTGTTGTGCACGAAATGTGAAATCAAGCGCACCGAATAATCACAGAAAAATAAAGGACACAAAATTTACGTGGTTCAGCAATATGCCTACGTCCATAGGAGCAAAAGAAAAATAATTGTATTATTAACAATTATTTAAGTACAAATTTGAGTAAAGAAATCTCACTTTCCCAGAACCCAAATACACCCAGTACTCTCACACACACTCTCCAATTGCTCACTCTCAAAAGCTTAGAAACTTATAAGCTTAACAAATTTTGGGATTATTTCAAATGAACTATGGCCCTTTTAAAAAAGTATTTATTTAATCCATATATTTTTGAAAATGTCTCAAGACACTCTTTTTATTAAAAGTTATATCTTTTTTGCCCTTATTTTTTTTTCCTTTCAAAATAACATTCTTGCGATAATCTTGAGAATATCAATAAAAAATTATTAATTTACCAAATTAATATTAAAAGTAAAATAATAATAAAAATATTACATCAATTTTACCTTGAATTTTACTCTTTGTTAATGTCTCAAATTTTACTTTTCATTGATGGTCTCTAATATTGTTATACGAGTATTATTGTAGAAGTTAAGAAAAAAGGAAAGACAAAAATATACAATTTTTAATAATAGAGGTTGAAGAGTAAATACAGTTATTTAACAAATAAATTTACTATTTTAACTTGCTGAGGTTTCAAATAATTTGTAAATTAAAAAGTTGCATTTATTTTTCAATAACGTACTTTTTTCAATTTTTTTTTTCAAAATCCAAGGGATGAAATAAGATATAAAGAATTTATCAAGAATCTAAATGCTAAAAAAAAATTCTAAAACAAATGAAAGTATCATTCTGCCTTTATTTAATTTCCATTGGATTTATGTAGTAAAAGGGTCTTATAGCATTAAAATAGGGTGTGTACAGATATATTAAATTTTCTGCCGATCTTATATGGGTTTTTTTTTTATTTAAAATTTTTTTAACGCCTCAGAGGATTTTATGGTGTCTGTTAACTAAACGGATTTGTGACAATTTTATAGGGATATTAGGTGCACCACTCAATAAATTATAATTTTATGCATTTACCTAAGCTATTAATTTAACTAGTACAACAGCTTAAGTTGGGAATGAAAGAGTTTATTATTTAAGTAATGTTATTAGTTTATCAAACATTCATTTTATTCAAATTTGGCCGTATTATGAATAATATTACGTATACTTCCCAATATTACATATTTAGCTACAATATTAGATGCCTGATCACAAACTCTAGGTATATGACAAGCTTGAAAATTAAGTCTCGAGTAAATAGGTTCTGCATCTCACATTTTTCCAAAATTAGTTTCATTTCAACTCCCAATTCATTCAAATAAATGAATAAAACAAAATAAGCCCGTCAAGAAAATGAAACATACACAATGCGACAAATTAATAAACAATTTGTATGTATAAAGCATAAAATCTTAAAACCGTGTCGGCTCCGCATGTGAAAGCAAATTTAATTAAGTTTTTTTGTTGTGGGCGGGGGGTGGAAAAATGGCATGGATGTGAAATGCGAGTAGTCAATAATTAATATATGCAACGGCAGACAAAAAAAATAAATAAATGAAATAAATAAAACAGAAACGAAAGCCACAAACCCACTTGGTCTAAAATCAAAATCTTGCCTGTTGTCTACATCTCCATGCACAAGATCTTGTGGAAAATAATTAAAAAAATTGACTTCGAATTGACTTGGAATGCGGCCTAGTAAAACATAAATAATTGGAATTGAATAGTTGCAAAACCCATTAGATGATAGAAAATTTGCTCTCTGGAAAATCCTTGTTGCATAGATTGCGGTGTGTGAGAATGGGGATAAGGCTAAAACTGTGGTCTAGTGAATGATTATGAGTTTGTGAAGAGACATGTGAAGGTGGAATATAGATTGGTGGCGATTAATGAGAACTGAGAAGAGTACAAAAAGCACTTAACGGGAAAGCAAAATATTGCACCCAAAGCACTAGTTCAGAATCCATGTTTGTGTGGATAGCAATAATTAATTAATAAATTAATGAACTCAACTCAACTATTAATGGCGACAAATCAATCTCACCGACGAGTCGCAAGCTAAAATGCAATGCTTCAGCCTCAGCAATATTAAACAACTTGATCAACTCCCCCCAGCCGTCACCTCCCCATTACTATTACGGATAACACCACCATTTCCAACCAAACCGGAAGGTTCCGATGCCCTCAAATAGCCCATCACTACCAACAATACCTCCAAACCAATCTCCCTAGTAAAAAATGTAATATCTAATGCACCAAAAATCATGGCGTTGTAATCAGCTAAAATTATGGAATCTGTCATATCACTCACCAGTTCTTACAATTATTAGCCTTTTTTTTTTCAAACATCATCAGCACGAGGAAGATTTATTAATTAAATTGACAAATTCAAATTATCCCCTATTGTATAGACGAATATCAATTCTCATTAATTTATTTCGACGATGCTCAATTTACACTCAAAATCGTTAAAAAAATATGTTAGATTAAAGGCAAAGAGCGTAAAATAGTAAATTTAATCTATTAATCTTTTTAAAAATTTGGTAAAACAAACAAATAAATGAATCAGCCAATATTAACTCCCTTAGTTTCATCATAATAATTAAAAAAAGAGAGAGCAATTATAGTGATGGAAAAAAGAATTAATCTTCATATACACAAATATAAACTGAAAAATTTTGGAGTTTAAAAGTGAAAGAATTAATTGTTCAATGAGTGTGATAAATGAGTCTTCAGAGTAATAACCTTATATTTTCTCATAATAGAATGCTCTTAAAAATAATTAACTTCACATATATTTTTATATTAAAAATATCATAAAAATATAAGATACTCAAAATAATTTATAGTATACAAATAATTTCACCATGTAATTCACTATTAATTCAATAATAGATTGACAGATCGACACTCCAGAACAACCCATTTCCATAAAATGATGAAATAATGAAAAAATCCAAGCCAATGTAAGTTGAATTTATGTAGTTAGTAGATAATACCACAAGTAACTTTCCTGTTATTGGCAAATTGTAGTTAACTTCTTACTTTCTCTTTTATTTACATTTTCATTCTGATATAATGAAAAACTGCAATTAGCTTGTTACTAACCTCTAAATTATTCTTCTTTAAATACATTTTCATCTAAATTTTTTATTCCTAAACTATCTTCACATAACAAATACATTTATTGATTCAAATAATCTTATCCCTTAATTTTTAGTTTTCACCCATTAAAATTATTTCATCATGTACAAAATATAATTCTTTAAGATAATAAAATTTTAAAAAATCTATTTTATAATGGATGTTTGAGAAGTGAGAAAATGGAGAGTGGGGTGAAATGAGAGAGAGAGAGAGAGTAGCGACAAAAAATTAAAATATTGTTAGTGAGCATTGTCTCATGACATCTGCAAATGCAATTGCATCTAGAAATTATATTTTTAAATCTTCATGCCTAAACATGACTAAAAGGTTCAATGGTTGAAATAGAAAATTTGAGCAATTTATTTTTAATCATATCAATAAAATTAATTGTGATTGTATGCAATTATTTTTAAAAATTATAATGATTAGAACCAAAATGGGAAATACATTTTTGGCACCAATCATGATGGTTATAATCTTTTTCTACCTTAATTTTAATAAGGATATAATTAAACTCTATATAATCAAAGTGGTCAATGATTAAATAAATAAAACAATCTAACGGATGAGGATGGACTACTCGCATTTCAAAAATTGAGAGTAGAGTAACACATGTTAATTTATTTAGTGAGATATCAAATTTATACTATGCTAAATAGTGATTATTAAATAATACATTGATCTATTATATATTTTCATGCAAATCTTAAAATAAGTTATTAAAAAAGTCAAACTAGCTAACGGATTTAAGTGCAAAAATTTAAAATGATTTGGTGTTATGTATCTAAATATTAAAAGTTTATCAATTTTTAATGTGCAAGCAAACAACAGGGTTTGTATTGTTAATAACGTATTAAATCCATCTAAGCCATTAAACTACTTTAATATTAAACTGATTGTTCATAATAGCTGATAAGAAAATAACAAAAAGTGAGAGTATGGTGTAACAAAGACACCATAGTCGGACCCTATTTCTATGTTGGGTGATTACTTTTAGATTGCTGTAGCTACATTATCTGTAAGCTAGCCGCTGCCATTTATTTAATCTTTGAGCTAGTTAGGACTTACACAGTTATGATACAGTTTTAATTGGTCTATATGTGTGAATAAGAATTCATACATGAATACAAAATTCAAACACTCATTTTCAATCACTATTTTAAAATAGAGTCATTTTATGATGTTGTTATAAAAATTACATCATTAAATAGTGAAGTAAATATGTTTGGCTGGATTTAATTAACGATTCACAAATTAAATGTGCATTTGGATAATATTTTGATTACAAATATTTAATTTACAGGAAATCAAATCGGTTAAATAAGTTTTAAAGTATAGACTATCTAAACTTTTGTTTTTTTAAAAAGATATGTATTCTAATATTAACATAGTTCAATCTTAGGTTTTAATCTTATTATCACTATTAACATGTGTTGTTGAGGCACTTCAAATTTATTATGTACACATCTAAATTAAGAAGTATATTTGCATATTTAATATTCAATTTTATTGGTGGTTTAGAAAATATAAATCAATTAATTAAAAAATAAAATTATTTTCATGAAACATACATACTGCAGACAACTAGAAATATTATATGCTAATTATTAAGTGATTATTTATTTATCTACTAATTAAGCCAATGGTAAAATAATAACCCCATCATCAATTTTGTACAATATCATGCAATATCGTAGAAGGATCCTTAAAATAGATGAGAGATCATTCCGCCTTTATAAATTTTCACTTGTAGGCATTGCACATCATTTATGAAGTTTTTTTTTTAATTTCTAATTAGACACACACGCACACTAAATGAGACTTGAACTCAGATCTAGGTTTTGATAGGACTGCTTATTAACTGGTTAATCAGTAGATCTAGGCCTTGGCCTTGAATCATATTTGTGTAGTTAAAATAGATGTGCACACAAGTAAATTAAATTTTCTAGCTACCATGGGTTTTTATTTTTTATTTTAATATACATTGGAGGATTTTATGTGGTGTGCTAACAAACGGGATTTATCACAATTTTACAGGGGTACGAGTAACACAACTCAATAAATTATTATCTTTCGTATTTAGTGAAGTTATTAATTTAACTAGTTCATTAGCTTAGTTTGGGAGCGACAGAGCTTGTTATTTAAGAGATGTTATTAATTTATTTAATATTCACGTATTGAGGTGTGGGCAACTTATTTAACTTTGATATTTTGAGTTAAGTGCTCGTTTAGTTCCCATACTTTAGAAAATCCCTCAAGACACCCTTACAGTTAATATCTTATACTCTTATGCTTACTTTCTATTTCCTTTTATAATAATATCTTAAAACAATATTCTTAGGGTTATTAATAAAAAAGATACTAATTTATTAAATTAGACCTAAAAGCAAAAGTTAGTATAAGTTTTACGTTATTATTTTTCTTTTAGGGTTAATTTAAAAAATTATTTTTTTAGAAATAATTATTACTAAGATTGTTACAAGGATATTGTACATTGCTTTAAACTTGTTGATATTAACTTATTTATAAATAATTATAAGCAAGATTATTGCGAGGGTACAAAAAATACTAGCTTTTTCATACTAACTCGTTAATTTGCTGAAAATGATTATTGGCCAATTTCTTCATTAAAATTTACTAATAAATGATTATTAGTTAATTTACTAATTAAACTTTTTATAGATAAATTAATTAATATCAAGAATATTGTTCGAGGGTATTATTGTAAAAGTAAAGAAAAACAAGGGTAAGAATATAAAATATTTAACTATAAAGGTGTCTTGAGATAATTCTAAAATATATACACTAATTAGAATCTTAAATCAAAATATAGAGATTAAACAATTATATATCCTAGGTTTAAACATATTATGAATAAAACTATATATATACTTCCAGCTACAATTTCAAACATTCCATTCTAAGTGAGGCATTAGCATTCATCCATAGATGAGATGGATTAATCACCCAATTGATGAAGAAGTCACATCAAAGCTATTAAAAAAATTAAGTCTATTTTATAGTATAGGCTAATTATTAGAAACTTAAATTAATTAAAATAAACTGGCTTTCTGAAAATACTCTTCATAGCCACTATTCACTTCATTCTTCAAGTTACTGTTCATCCAAATCAAAATTATTAAAAAACAGTCAATTGCATAAAGTAAAGCATATAGAGAATATTTACATGGCTTGGATAAAACATTTATGGACTATGCCTAGAGATTAAGGAGTTCACAAAGTGTAGACATATCACAATTTATTAAACTTGCACAACCTAAGATGCCTTATTATTTTTTGGAGCCACTTTTTAAATCAAAAAATTAGGCGAATCTTCTTGTTTTCAGCCCTTATCCTAAAGAGACCAATAATCCATGGATGGAAGGCCAAGTGAAAAACTCTTGAATAACTCTTCATTTGTGTGTAAGAGGTAGTAGCAAAACATTGCCTAGCCTCTTCGTATAATGTGCCCAAGAGAAAATGTTATTAATATGTCAAAAAGATCTTAACCCGGTAGTCATATTTAAATAAAGTTTAGATGATTTAGCTTAAATATTCTATTTAAGCTTTTGACACAAGTCTTGATCTATTGATTTTGATAAATTTAATGGTGGACGAGTAACTATCATTAAATATTATTGTAATTTTTAATCTCTACCATTGACTTACTTAACATAAATAGTTGAAGATTTGTATCAAAATTTTAAGTTAAAAATTTTTAGGTTAGAATAGCCTACCCTTTAAATAATATTTTAGTTATTGAGTCTTGAATTTCCTTAATAAGTGTTTGAACTTGATCACTTGTAGATTACGAGCTCCTGTAACTCCAACTAAGCTTACAATATAGATGAGTCCTCGTGATGCTTCAACAGTGGCTTTCGTTAGAATAGATTCATGAACATTTTCACAATCTAAAATGAAGTTAGTTTTATTTCTTATTCTAGAGTATTACACCGAATGGAATGTAAAAAATATTTCCATCTATCCATCAATACTTTTCAATTTATTCCTATTACTAAATTAGTAGGAGGTAACGTAAAATCACTTTGGTTAAGTGGTGAAAAGGATAAAATCAATCTGTTCTTTAAATCAAGGTAATTCATACAATTGTGCTTAATTTTAGGAGTAATCTTTGCAATTCCTTGGACTCTCACGTTCCTTTTTAGATTCATGTACTTGTGTGTATAATTGCTTGGCTTTACAATAATGAAATAATCATTTCACAATCTCTATCTCTAACTTTATATGGTATAAGATCAAAGTTACTGCTCACGCGAGTCATTGATCCTTGGCCTAGTCATTTATTTGTACTTTCACCATGACAAACGAAACTCAACAGCTGCTTCTTCAAATCAAATAGTTACCAACATCTCCCAGAACAACCTTATAGCTATTAATGTAGCCAATCTACTTCCCTTAAAGTTGGAAAAAGTTAAATATGTTCATAATATAAAGAAATATCTAATTTCGTTAATGCGTTGAAAGCTAAGGTTACAAGGTTACCATTGAAGATAGTCCAATGAAGTTCACACATGAACTTATGGAGATTGTACAAAAGGGGTCGGCATTGTAACTTGTATTTTTCGAAGGGAGCTATAAGTGATGATGTGAACATTCTTTTGCCTTATAGTGACACCATAGAGCTATAGCATTTACAATTAAAGACATAAATTAGAGGAGCTTTTGCAAATTGAGATGAGGCATGAAGTTTTGCTAGGTATTAAAACATGAAAAAAATGAAGCTTCGTTAGTATTGTTTGGCAGGTAAAACAAATAAGTGTATAGGATGTGATTTTAGAGATATTTGTGAAACAAAAAAATTGGTGGATACTCAACCTGACAGAAAAATCAAAGTATTGCATATCGATATAAAATGACATACTTATGATCAATAATATAAATAGAGAAAGTGATCAATAAAAGTTAGCCATAGATTAAGAGGTGCAGTCTCTTTATCAATATCAAACTTGGGAACCCATAAAGTTATGTAAAGGATTGGGGCCTATTGGCAATAAATAGGGTTGCCCCAAGAAGCAAGGATCTCTAAAACAAGCAACCCTTTGTTATAAGGTAAGACCGATAGCAAAACGATTTACTCAGAAGGAAAGTATTTGCTCTCCAATTGTGAAAAATATTTTCATTTGTATCCAAACTGCCTTAGTTTCCAAAAATGAGTTAGCGCTGATTTAATTAGATGTTTTGATGGTGTTCTTACATGAGGATTTAAAGGAGGAGATCAAAATGACTCAGTTTTACGGCCTTAAAGTTGTTGAAGAGAGAATTTTGTTTGTAGGATGGTTGATTAGTATTAAAAATTATTGAATTATTAAGCGATAATATGCTATTTTATGCTTATGTTATGATTTATATTTGTGTTTATGTAATATATTAGAAATTATTAATTTTGTTTTAAATATATTTAATTTTGTGTATTTTTATGTGTTTATTAAGAAAAATATTAATTTCACGTACTTCGAGGCTCGAAATAGATAAATGGAGGTTAAATTTCGATTTCGGAGGTCCGAAAACCTTAAGATCAATCAAGATCGACTTAAAATTGAGCTTGTATAAAAAAAAAATTGACTTTTCCTGTTCACCAAACACTGATTGGATGATGAAATGAGCTTACAATAGATATGAGTGCATGGGATAGCTAGCAATTTTGACTCAAAAAAACTTCTAGGATTTTGCTCTTGAAGATAGGAACTTGTAGTTGAGTTGTTGAAAGGTATGTGAAAAGTTGATGTTCATCTAGCCCCAAACTTGTGCAAGAACCTATATCATGCAAAATAAAACAAATAAAAGAAAATACTAAAAAAAGAAAGTATAAGAAAAGACAACCAAAAAATAAAAATAGCAATAATTCAAGAGATTGTTCAAGGAGACTCATAAATGGATGAGATGATCTATATGGACATAAACTAAGTTTTTTAAAATTTGGTCTCTTCTTATGAAAATAAGGTGATGAAGCTTCATCATGTATTGTCAAATTAACATTAGAAAGGTTAGATGGAGGCTTATCCTTAAATGCTTATGCCACTTTTCTACCAATCATGTTGTCTTGAAAATAATTTTTATGTTTAGATGGATACTTGGTAAGTGTGAACACATTGAAAGTGACTTGCTCATTTTGAATTCTTAAAACTAATGTTCCTTCCCGAGCATCAATTAAAGCTCTCCTCGTAACTAAGAATGGTTAACTTAAAATCAAAGGTAACTCTATATCTTCAAGCATATCTAACACAATAAAATCTACATGGAATAAAAACTTGTCAACATTCACAAGTACGTCCTCAATTATGCTTCTTTGGTACGTGGCAATGGTTGGTGAAGCAAGTTGGAGGTTCCGATCTTTGTATTCGAGTTGACCCGATTCACTCATTAACCCGCTAAATCTCAACTGTTCTTTGGGTAAATCGGACGAGTCAAATGATGCCACGTGTGATGTTGACTTCTGAAGTATGACTAGCTATTGGATCTTGATCTAAAGGTTGTGAGGAGCACATGCATGAAGCTTATGATGGACCGCAATGCACAGGATTATGAATTTATTGTTCTATAAATAGAGCCTCATTTTTATGTTTTTAATCATCTCTCTACAACTCTCTTCTTCTCAAATTCTCTCCAGCTCCTTGTAATCTTGATTTCCAAGTGTGTTTTTAATATTTTGTATAATTATTTTTATAAATAAAATTAATTTTATTTCCTATTTTAGTTGCTTTTATTACTTTTAATTATAAATAATTCAATTTTACTACTTCTTTTTATTTTAATTATGCTTAACTAAATAATATTAGTAGGGGAAGGTGAAACTCTTAGGAAATAAATATGATTTAATCAAATTTTATTTTTAATTTTATAAATTAAATTATTTTCTATTTAATTTTATACACGTTTTATATTTTGAAAATTTGATTTATTGTAGACAAACAAATGAATTTGGCACAATAAATTCTTAAGATCTTAATATAAGGCATGGTGAAATGGTATTTTGACTTATTGTAGATAAATTAAATTTTGGCACAATAAATGCTTAATCCATCATAAAATTAAAGGGAAAATAATAATAATTTGTATAATTAATCCTTTGGGTAATAAATCTAAAACAAATTGGCAAAAAGAATTTATTAAGTTTTATTCATTTCTAAGAGTGGATCCATAACCCTAACTAGTTCAATTCCATAGTTTCATTTAAATTAAGTTGTTAATAACCACCAAACTAATTGAAATGAAGAAACCAAATTAATTTGTGAGAAAAGATTTATGATTTCACAATAAACTTTAAGCTCTTCGCTATAAATATGCTGGAAACAAGACCGTTCTCCTAATCTTTGAGATATTAGACCGATTTTGAACAGATATTTGTCAAAATGCCATAAAAAACCAACATTGTTCTCCTAATCTTATCATTTGTTTGTATCTTCTTGGTCTACGATATTATTTAGTACTGAGGTTTTGTATTTTTTAAATTACAGCTATTGTGGGAAAAAATTTAACTATAAAATAAAAGTTAAAAATGTGTAGTAAATATAGTTGTTAAATAATAATTTTAAAAAGTAGTAGGATATAAAAATATTTTTATCAAGTGATAAATCAAATCGACTTAACTTTCAAGACATAAAAGCTAATTTTACCAAAAACACTTTATTGTCATAACTTTTAAGGCATAGCTGTCAAGCCTCAATACCACATAAGGCCATAATTAATCCGAGCAGAAAAGCTTAAACATAGGTGTGGATCAATTCAATAAACTAATTAACAAGCTCAATGCAGAAAAATCAACCATGTATTTTAAAAAAATTTAGTGGCAGCATTGATTCTTCATTCATTTGATAAATTATAGCAATAAATCAGCCGAAGAAGTAATTAAATGAATGGAAGATATGGTAATTGTAAGTGTAAACAAGAGACAGGCACAGTTCCATAACTCTGCAGATACAAGATTAATTAATAGCAAATATTGAACTAATTGAGTTCAATTTAATTTCCACTGTCTGTGAAAACAAAAATGGAAATTAACCAAAAAGAGCAAATACAAAATAAGAGCTGCTGGGTTTTATCTCCCTCCCTTTTGATTCAAAAATGCGTCCATGCGAGGGTTTAAATTAATGTACAAACTCTAGAATTGCATAATAAGCGATCGTCAAAGGAAGGGACACAATCATTCCGATGATAACCCTGAAACTTTTTTCTAAAAGAAAAAGCAATTAGAAAATAGATTACTGAAAGTTAATATCAAGTAATACTTTTGAATTTATTTTTATTTTAATAAAAAATTGGTGGAAATTATAAAGAGTGTCATCAACTTACGCAGTGCTAAGCACATCTGCGTGGAGTCCATATTCTTTAGCAAATATGAACGAAGTAATGGATTGTGGCAGTGCCGCCTGCAACAATATATAAACAAGTAAATATTTAGCATAGAGAAAATCCAATTAATTATTTTCCAAATTAACACAAGTTTAAGTTATTAATAAAGATAGAAAAATGATACTATTATTTCTTCCAGAATTTTTACATTTAATTCAAAAGACGCAACATGGTATGACTGAGTAGTTTTCTGGTAGTTTTATTTAATTATCACTTGAGTTCGAGTCCCGAAAAGATAATGGTTAAAAGAACTAATTGAGGGTTAAAGAATTGTTTAGAATTTCACCAAAATCCTCTGCCTTTTAAGAAAATCAAGGCACACAGAAAAACATAGTTCACAAGAGGACCTTATATATACAATATGTTCATAGATGTTCTTCTAAATTTAGATTTTTATTTATTTTAAAAGTTAGAGGTGTGGGTAAAGTTTAAATCATTTTTTAATTTTTTATCTTCTCCAAAAATTTAAATTAATTAAAGAATCTAAGACAAAAGACGATTTTGTCCATAAATTCAGTTAAAAAGGTACAAACGATGTTTTACTTTCTATTTTCATTTTAAAAGCAAAACATTATTTTATGTTAGTTTCTTTAATGATGACTAGCAAGATAACAAAAAATGGCTGATCAATATAAAATTAAAATTTGAGGTGATGCAGAGATATTATCATAAATTGGAGGATTTTTTTTCATGTTTTTTACCTATTAGATCTTGCAGCATATATTTCTCAATCAGTGATCCAGGAATCACTATATATACACATGAAAAAAGTCAAGACATGAAAAGCATACACCGAAATCACCAACATTGTTTTGGTATTGTTTGATAATAGATCTTAAAGAAAAAAAAAGAAAAAGAAATGATAATGAATAATTGTACCAACGTAATGTTGATCGAGTCTTCTACACAGCTTAAAAAAGCATATATGCTTTAAGCATTAACATAAGATAAGGCCCCATAAGTGCACCTTATTCAATTCTTTAGTAGTGATCTTAATAGTGATTCCTAGTAGAGGGGTTTCTAGTTTTGGACAGACTTTAATTTTATGTCATATAATACACTTATAGAACGTAGAACAATATCCTAGATCAAGGAAGATGCCAGGATCAGTCTTTTGAAAATGCATTTGACGCAGCCAAATTGGTGCACTTGATGTGATTTTATAAAACAAAGTACATAATTTTTTTTACTTAATTACCTGAATAATGGCAACACGTAAAACATCACCATGCAAGCCCATAGCAATAGCACCAATAGCCATTGCTGCTGTTCCTGCTATGAGCTTTAATACCATTCCGAAAATAGTCAAGCTAGTTCCACATGCTATCAACTTTTCCTGTGAAGCCATGAAGATCCCTGCATAAAATCAAAATTCATGTAAGACATGCAATTAAATCATCTCATAATCTTAGCTAACTAATTACCCACATGATCAATTTTCACTAAGAGGGACCAAATAAAGTGGTCCATAAAATTAGAACCCCTTAACACAATTCTGATGCGGGCAGCAGTTGTTATCTTACTTTTACACCAGTTCAAAAAAATTTACCGGTTGAATTATTTAGTAAACTCAGGAAGTCCAAATATTATGTACATATAAAAATAGAAAGCTAAGCTCACCCATGCTAAACATGGCAGTGCCAGTCCCAGCTCTTGACATGATCAATATAGACCGCTCCATGATGCTCGGCATCTCAAAATGCCACCTGCAATATAGTTATAATATACACTTAATTAATTAATGGTAATTTTCAGCAAAATAGCTACCAAAATCTCGCAAAACATATGAATATATATATTACCTGTTTGACACAAAAGCCCATGCGATGCCAAAAATACATGCATATGCATTGGGGTTCATGGCAACTTTCGGCCACACAAGCTTCGTCAAATACCAAAAATCTGGCCTTGAACTTGCCTCAGCATTAATAGTCCCCTCTAAATCTTTATCAACGTGAACGGCGCCGTCATCTGTAGTTCCTGCCCTTCGAATTTCCAAAACGAGCAATAGAACAGGAAGCCATACGATGGCTTGTATTACAGAAAATTGGACTACAAGATCAACAATCAAGCTAATGTGGATTACGCTCTAATCGAAGCGTGATTATATGTGGTTCTAATTTAAACAGCTCAATGAGATTTTGATAATTCATTAAGCTCGATTAGATAAAGCTCTAGTTCAATTGACTCTACAAAGTAGATTTTGATTTATAATCTCAAAAGGAATGCTAAAAAGGGGGTTTTATTAATCAAAGATTGTGAATGATAATAAGACCTTCCTATTTATAATACAGTAAACATACTCCCCAAGTTACCTTAGAAGGAAATTAAATCACAATTATACTAAAAATAAATGAGTAAAGTGCATACCATAATTCATTCTAGTTAACATAAAAATATTGAAAGACCTAAAATAAAAAAAGTCTAAAACTAAAAATAATATACTACATTAAATACTCTTTATATGATAAATAAGTTATTCTTGTATTTGGACCTTCGGAATTCAGTATAAAAGAGGGATTTATTATTTTAATTTGAGTTAAAGACTTATTTTATTACATATTATATTTTGTTTCGATAGAAATTCTTGATGTTGCATTACTTGATTTATGTGATTTTAATTTTTTTTATACATTGACATTCAGACATATATATATGAATTTATAACTTAGTAGGCATAAGCAATGATCCTAGATCCCTGATGCTTATGCTGGATTAATTATTTTTTTTTATTGGAATCTGCATAATAATTCAGATTTAACGACACAAATATTTTGTTCACATGGCACAGTAATAAAAGAAGCAGGAGACTTATCTGATAACACAGATGATTACTAGCATCTTTGTTTAATTACGATCGATTAGGCCTCGCCTGAACACATTTTTAAACTAGGCGTATAATCAAGAAACAAAACAAAATCAGCAGAATACATGCTTTTTATTCGAAATGAACAAATACTCCATTAAAACATCAACACCCTGTCTCATGAACTCATCCAAAGCGATCAGAGGAAATCATGCATTATCATGAAACTTGAGATAAAAAATTGAGATTACAAGTGAAGCTGTTCAGATTAGAGTGCGTATTTAATTTTCGTTAATGACAGATTTACCAAATGTTTGAAGAACGCGCCGCAAAATAATCAACCATCTTAAAACGAAAATACATTCAAATAACAGAGTAAGCACAAGTAAAACAAAGATTTTTATTATAACACATGCAGATGATTACTCTTATCTTAATTTATTTGTAATCAGGCATTGCCTGATGAACAAGCTTTTCAACGAAACGCATAGTGAAGACACAAAACAAAATAACAGAAGCAAACGCAATCTTGAATAGACTAGCTACACAAGCGTTTTATTGGAAATCATTAACAAGTACTCAATAAAAACATCAACACCCTTTATGAAATCTCACGAACTCATCCAAAGCGATCACAGCAAATCATGCATGATGACGATGCATGAATTAAGCGTTGGCCTTAATCACTGAAACAACAAGAAACTGGACTTCAACAACTAGGGTCTCATTGCTTGGAAGGTATCCCTTGGTGGTGTCATACAGATCATCCCTCGACAAAAATTTGGAAGACTCTTTTTCCGCTGCCGAGTTGAAAAAATACTTAACTGCAACAAAATAATGTTCGATGTACAACTAATATGCGTCAGCCAGCTCTTGTTTATGTAATAAGCTAGGCTTCAAATACATATGAAGCTAGTAAAGAGTTGATGCCGCTAAAGGGCGGGTACTCACCTGTTTGTTCAGCGCCAGCTCTATTCCTGCTGTATTGGTTGGGTATTTTGAACTTAAATTCTGCATAAACTGGTTTCTTAGGTGTAACTTTTTGATAATCAGCTAGCTTTAATGAAACAGTAAGATAGTTGCCTCTATCAGCTCCAGATCCTGCCGGATAAACGACCAGTTGCCTATATTTTACCCAATAGAATTAATTAAAAAAATGAAAAACGACACCCTAAGGTTTGGCAAAATCATCACAAAGACCTATTGTTTTAAAGAATGGTCATACAAACTTAACGGTTTGTCCAAACAGTGGGCAGTAGGTGAATCTGTGTGACCATTTATTAAATTAAAAGTAGGTGCATACTTACCAATTTCTTTCTCCAACAGTGAATTCACTTGAGCGCTGAACGGTATCACCTGCAGAACCGAATGCCGGGATGGTAAAACGATAAGTTCCATCATCAGGTTCACTAACCAAGGAAAGAATTTCCTCAGAGCCAGTTGGTTTAACAACATAGACCTCGGCACCAAATACACAACTTTCATCAACAAGGTACCCATTTGAAGGTTCATTAAAAGTTGCAAGGTCAAGGAATTTGCCGAAGCCCCATTCACCCTTGCGCCTATCAAAGCGCCTCATCGGGGCTTTAGCATCCTGAACCACCAAGTACTGGTTCGATAGCTGATCGTACACAAACAATTTGTAGTACACATTAAGATTCCAAGTACCATCAGAATGGGGATTGCTGTCGTCTATTTTCAGGTAAAGGGAAAGGTGGTCTTTGCCACCATCATTCTTTTTTCCATTGGGATAGAAAATCAATTTCCTGCCATATACAAAAATAATTAATAAATTAAACTTATAAATATTAATTAACAAATGTAATATAATACATTCATTTTTAATTCTATAAGCAATACAAAGACTGGAGGCAGGCATGCATAGATGGGCGTACCAATTGTAGCCCCCGGATTTGAAAACACCAGATTCAAAACTTTCAACCGTTGATTCGGATAGCAGCTTGAATGACTCTATTTTCAGTGAGTAGTCAGCTGGAGGAAGACTTCTTTTCTCCCTTGATATTGCTAAAATTCACATGAAAATAGATATGTAAGAATACTGTACGTAGCAATGACTATAATTAATACGATGATAATTTAAATGATACAAACTAAGATTATTCGAAAAGCAGTAATTAGCACAAAAAGTACCGTTGTCGCCCATGGTAGAATTTCCGAAAAGGTTAAAGGATTTGATGAACTCAAAAGGCAGGCAGGAAATTTGTGAAATTAGCTTTCGATGGATGTTCCTGGATTAGCTACTACAAGCTATATATAGGCAGATTCAAAGATTTAACAAAGTCCTGAGAAAGCGAAGCGAGTCTTTCTTTATTAACAAATTCCCCTAACACAGGTGTGATCATGTTTAAGTCGTCCTAAATCAACTTGCAAATTATGGAATTTCGACAAGTTCGATTAATCTAATAAAAAATTGCTTCATTATTGACACGGACATAACTTCCCACAAGTCACCTAGTTAAGGGTGCAATGTAATTTTGGCCTTACTTTAATGAATTCGTGCCTTTCAAACTACAACCTATAGTAATTGTCCTGAATAGCTGTTTTGTCCACCAAGTATTGTGTGCCTTTGGGACTTGTAAATCGGCGGACCAAGCACCGGATCGACTGTCGTCTTTAGGGAGCAATGTTTAGCCCCTTGATCATATGTAATGTGTGAACTGGATAGCGTAAAGCATATCTTTCTTTATTAATAATTCCGAGAAGTCTCTGATTATGTTAAGGTCATTCTCAATCAATTATTAATTACCATATGGAATATCAACCAGTTCAGGTCTTTCTTTAACCTTTTTTGTTAGGTAAGGTCATTATAATAAGTTTATTCTTTAAAACGAAGACTTGATTTGAGTTCTATGAGATTAGATAAAACTAATTTAATAGATTGGAATCATAGAGCATCAAGCCTTGTTTGAGTTAATAACTTTCAAATCCCTGAGGTTTAATTATGTTTCTCAATGAAGGAAATAATTTAATTTTCCCGTTTAATAAAATGAGACACCAATTGAGTTTTTTTTTTTGGGGTCATTCTAGATCAAGTAGCCAATTATTTAATTTCAACAAGTTTTATTAATCTAATAAAAAAAGATGTTTTAGTAATATAATGGCAATCACTTAACATTAAAAAAAGACTAGCATGACTAATGCCAATAAAATCTTAAGCCAATATTAATATTAAATTTCATTCTTTAATAATTTTTGTTAGGTAAAGGCGAAGGTCTTAATAATAAATGAGTAGATGTTAATCTGCGAATCAGGGTTGTCTCTTGATCTGATCATGTCCTAAGTAAATAACTTAATACTAATTGGTAGTTAATAAATAAAAAAATAAAAGGAGTTGAATCTTAACCATACACTACCACTAAAACACACATGGCAGAAGATCTTGAAAAACTCAGAACAGATTTGATCAGGAGACGATCTTTTTTCTGTTAATCTGCTGCCTTTATTCATCTATAGACTCTTAATACTAGATGAACGTTCAAATCCCTACGCCTGCAATACTAGATGAACTTTGAAGAAAATTAATCTGCTGTCATTATTCATCTTTGAATTTATACAAAGACTCCTAACGGAAAACAACAAAGACACAACTAAAAGAGAAGAAACAAGTGCTCACTTAGTGGCCACTTCTACAAGCAAATAAAAACTAAAGATTTATTTTCACTATAACAACAACTACCCCTAACCAGTAGGACTCCGCAGCAGCCGCGTGAAAGTTTCAAATGTTGACATCAAAGATGACTACTATAGCACAAACCGTAATTAAAGCCAATAAAGTCATTAGCTATATTAGTAATAAATATCATATTGTAGTAATTTTTGTTAAGTCATTATATATAATAAATCTAATCTGTATTAGCCAATATTAATAAATTTTGCTCGTTAATAATTTCAATCAGGGCTTGTAATAAAACTTTAATTACGGAAGCTCAGTGTAAATTAAGCCTATGCTAGTCAATAGTATAAGTTTCATTTGTTAAAGACGATGTAACACATATAGCAATTGCCAATAAAATGAATAAACAAAGACTTCAAACAAAAATCAATGAAGCTGCCCAAGACCCTCGAGGGAAACAAATGGTTCATGACCCTTCAATTGGCGAAAAGTGTTATGGCAGACAATTCACCTAATGTAATGCCAATGGTTTCATAAGGTTTTCTTTGGGTATATACGTTTTAATTTTTTGCATTTAAGTCCAAAAATGATTTTGGGCTTAATGAATCTTAGTTTTAGGTCCAATTGAAATTGGGCTTAATGGATTGAAAATGCATAGATAAAATTAAATACATTAAATTTATTTTTGGTCTAAAAGTTTTATTTTAATAAAATTTATTTATTTATTTATTTCTTTTCAAAAATAAAATTGGACCAATTATAAATTTTAAAAGCCCAATTTCCCCTAGTCCATTAACAAAGAGAAGCTTGTGGAAGATGGACATTGACAAGAAGCCCAATGGAGATTAGGTTTAGGGTTAATGTATTTTTCATTATTAGGAAAGCCATGAATTAAGATTATTTAACTGTTTTTCTATATGTTATGTTTTTAGATGTTCACATGCCATGATAACATGTCATATAGAATAGGTAGTGCCACTTTATGCATAATGGTACATGTCATTCATTAATTATGAATTTCATAGCCTATGCTTAATAATATTGGATTTCATCTAGATAATATTATAAGAAGCATGCAATTAACAATATGTATGTTTTAAAAAGGAAAAACCAATTTTAAAATATTGAGTGGGAGAGGGAAAATTCAAGATATTTTTCCCACGGGCTCCATTGTTAGTTCAATAATAAAATTATATATATACCTCGACTTCATGATACGGTGATGCTCCCTTCGGAGGGTATATATTAGATATTTTATTTGATGAACTTCTTCAAAAATAAAATTGAAATATTTTTTAATCGATTGTTCACCCCAACGTTGACTATTGATATGAAAAATATCTAGATTGAAACAATGGTTATACACTCAACTAAAATTTGTTATTAACCTTCCCAATGAAGCTCTGTTAACAAATTTAAACCCAAAAGGATAACGAGAATTATTTATCATGTCTCTACATGAAAGTAAATAATCCAATGGATAATTGGGTCTAGTAAGAGTAGACATGACTTTCCCAATGGATAGCTTGTCAAAGCAGTACTAGATTATCGTTACAAATAAATTAAAATGCATTTATGGTTTTTTACATTTTTGTCATTTATTGTGAATATTATTTCAAATTATTTATCCATGGATGTTTTATTTTTCAGAAAATGTCTTCCCTGAGCCCACTTACTATTATTCTGAGTCAAAACAAACTCACTGGAGAGAACTATATAGATTGGAAAAGAAATCTATTCATTGTTCTGACTGCTGAAAATTATAAATATGTCTTAACCCAGCCATGCCCTCCAGTTCCAGCGGATGATGCTCATAGAAATCAGAGGAGGCTTTATGAGAAATGGCAAAAGGCCAATGAAATGGCAAAGTGCTACATTCTAGCCTCGATTTCTAATATTCTGCAGACCAAATATTAGAACTTGGAGACTGTCACTGAAATAATGGATAGTCTCCAACAGATGTTTGGGCAGAGTACTCGCTCCGCGAGACAAGTAGCGCTAAAAGGAATTATGAACAGTAAAATGGGGGAAGGGCACAAGAGTTCATGATCATGTCCTCAAAATGAAGGACTATTTGAATGAGGCTGAGATTCAGGGAGCACAAATCGATGATAATTCAAAGATTGACATGGTGCTAGAATCTCTGCCAGAAACATTCAAGGAGTTTAAGGTCAATTATAACATGAACAAAAGAAACATGACCTTAACTGAATTGATGAACGAACTCCATTTTGCTGAAGAGATCTATCGTGCTGAGAAATCTCTGGGAAGCATAAATATTACTGAAAAAAGTTCAACTTCTAGGCCTAAGCCGAAAGGCAAAGGTAAGAAGAAAGCTGGGAAAAAGAAACCGTCTACCAAGCAAGATGGCAAGCCGAAAGGCAAATGCTTTAAGTGTGGACAGAAAGGTCAATGGAAAAAGGATTGCCCTAAGATTGTGAAATCAGGTATGGGAAATCTTTTTGTAATTGAGACCTGTTTAGTTCAGAATCCTATTGACACTTAGGTGTTGGATTCCAGAGCAACTAATCATATTTGTAAATCACTTAGTTGGTTTCAGGAAACCAGGAAAATAAGTGAAGGAAGCGTCAAGCTGCAGCTAGGGAAAGGACAGTTCGTGTCCGCAGTGAAGACTGGATCTGTATTATCTTTTAATAATGAGACTTTAGTTTTGAATAATTGTCTTTATGTTCCAGACATTAAGAGGAATTTAATTTCAGTAGCTTGTTTGTCAAAGCAAGGGTACACTATAAATTTTGGATCCCCTGTTTGTATTTTCTATAATAAGAGACTTATTTGTTCTGGTACATTGGAAGATAATTTATATCATTTAAGTCCAATGATCCATTCTATGCATGACACTGAAACGACCCGCCCTGCACTCCCAGGGCGAGTCTTTCTAATCACGTAAAATCACATCTAATAATATAATACTATCTAAAGATTCTACCGAAAATTCGGCAGAACCTCCGCTATAAGTACAACATTCCCAAAATTACAATACAAAACAACACTCCCAAATAATCATCTAAACTTCAAATCCAACTTCTCCAGTCATTATCTCAAATATCGCACAAATCACTTCAATATAAACACAAATACAATGGTTATCCTCAATACAAAAACATAACCGTAAATACAACTCATAAATCCCAAATATCAAAATATAAAATCTACGACTCCTAACACTATCACGTGGCCACAATTACAAATCTAACTACCGATGCTGGGTCGACTGATGTACCTGTAAATCTCCTGTGGGGGGGGAAATAAAATAGAATAAAACGTGGTGAGTATAAAACTCAGTGAGTGGATACTAGTTTCTGAAAAATAAATTTATTTAAACTAATTTCTCTTTCTCAAAATCAATTTCATCAAAATATCGTAAGAACTTATTTACACATATTTAATTCAAATCAGTCACTGAAATAGTATTGTACATAAATCTGCGTAAAATCGATGAAATCATAACACTTATCATATCAAATACTGAATATCAAAAATTATCATCAAACAAGTACCCAGGGGAATGATCTCATCATATCCGGACCTCGACGGACAGGCAATGACGTACTATCTGGGTACCGCCACGCCCCGGAGCTACAACGGACAGATAGGGAAAATCTCATCTCATAACTGATACATCTCAATATCTGTGCATGCATAAGCCCCCAAAAGGCAAAAGCGCCCAAACACACGGCCTAAAGCCTCTATGTGTGTTCAGACGGGCCCTAAAGGCCTCTATCTCATCTCATCTGTATATCTGTATTCATCTCATAGTATCTGTTTCTCTGTATCTGGAGGGAAGGGTACTGTTTAATAATTTCTCAAATAACATTTAATACACATGTACGAAAACATATAATCTCATTTGAAATCTCATTCTCTTTTTCTTCAACATATATCAAATCCATTCAATTCTATATCAAGCATTTATTTAAAAACGGTAATAAAATCATTATGCAAACTCTTTCTCAGTAATAATAAAATCAACACATATAAATAAATTCACTTTTCTAGAATCATTAAATCGAAGCATCAAATACTTATTTTTCAAAACATACTGCACTGTAACATATACTTATAGAAATAAGTTTTGTGTATTTCACTCACAGTGATGATGACCAGACTCGGTATCAACAACGTCCGCGGGTTGATTCTCGTTCGCGGATCCTCCTAATCAAGGAAACGACATAATCATTCTCCGAACAACTAATATAACATAATGCTTCTCGAAACGAGTATATGACAACAATAATTATTCCCGCATGTAAATAATTACCAAAATACTCCTACATGCCAAAATTACCAAAATGCCCTCAACATCATTATTTTACCGAAATATTCGTAGAATCTTCAATTACTAAATCGTTCTCAATTTGGATCACATAAATAATCAAAATGTCCGAAATTACGAAATTACCCTCGGAGCGTAAAATTACCTAAATGCCCTTAACAACTTAAATTACTGAATTATCCTCGAAATCACAATTACCTTACTACCCTAACCTCAAATTACCAATTTACCCACAGATTTCACAAATTACAAAAATCACCCCAAAGTTTTGTGAAATTACCAAATTGCCCCTGCCGGTAACGGTGACCGGACATCAGTCAACGGCGACGGGGATCTTAGGTCTGATAGTTCCGGCCACGCTGAGTCCAATGGTGGCGGCGGTGAGGCTCCACGTGCGGCAACGGCTCCGGATCAAGCTTCCCAAAACTGTGACTTTCCAAGAGCTAATCGACGGCAAACCGGCCGATTCAGGTGACGGGGTCGATCGGAAAATAATGCTGGTGAGCTGAGGAACAAGATCCAAGTGGTGGCGTGCCAAAAATCCGACGAAATCGACAGAGACGAAAACGGGTTTCGGCCGCGGGTTTCGGGCTTCAACCGGCGGTGTTCCAGGCAGTTTCCGGCGATGAGGATGGCAGGGATATGTTGCTCGTCTCTCAAGCTTCAAAACGGTACCAAGCACGGCCGGTGAGGTGGCCGGAATCGGGAGAAATGGCCGGCTCAAGGTCGCGGGTCGTGGGTCAACGGGTCGGGTCAAACGAGTCAACTCTCTCTCTCTCTCTCTTTCTAAAATTCCAAAAATGCAAATGGTTCCACCCGCTCAAACATATAAACCCGGTTCTTTTCCCCTTTTTTTTCTTTTTTTTTTAACAAGCTTAATACAGATTAAGCTTATACCGGACCCGTAACGAAAAATAAATCCGACCACTTGAGCTTTTAATTGCGCTTAATTTATCTCGACTCGAACCGAAAAAATTAAATCATACACTTAATAGAAAATCAAAGTGCATATGTTACAGACACAGTGATCAATAATGATGAGCATACACATTTATCTAAGAAAAGAAAAATTTCTTCCAACCAATGTTACCTCTGGCATTTACGCTTGGGTCATATAAACCAAAATAGAATACAGAGAATATTAAAGATGGGCTCTTGGGTCCATTAGAAAATGAATCATTGCCACTCTGTGAATCCTGTTTAGAAGGGAAAATGATCAAAAGGCCTTTCTTGGCCAAAGGAGTACGTGCAACAGTACAACTTGAATTGGTACATACAGATGTATGTGGACCAATCAATGTACTGTTAGTAATATGCCCTAATGGCCAATCGAATGGTGATTTGATTGTTTAGGGAATGATTGTATGTGAATAGCATTTTGATATTTATTAAATGGCAAAGTTATCAATATTCATATATTAATTTAATGAATATAGTCCAAGAAGTAAAATAGTTAAGGAACATATTCTCGAGTATGTCGAGAATATGAAACGTGTATCCTTTGTACTATACTTCTAAAATAGTTCCTAGTGGTGGATTTATGATTGGACATTATAAATTCCTATAAACACTAGTATGTGTTATGACTCCTTATGGTATGTGATACTAAGATGGATGGTGAGTTTCATATCATTGACATGAGATGTCAAGTCAAACACATAGGTACTTGTTAAGATAACGAGTTTACTGAACATGACCGAATATAGTAAGCCATATGGTCGTGAGTGTTAATGGCTTATTATACATTGTAACAGACACTATGTTTAGTAATGGTCTTTAGACCTGAGGCATAACAGATGTCTTATACATAGACATCTCTGATATGTGAATGCATAACGATTGATTCCTAATCACGGAAGAGATCTAGCAATAGCTATCATGGTTGACTATGTATGAAGACAAGTTGATGGCCAATATGGAATTCATCACTTTGTAATATACAAAAAGGATGTCCCTATGAGATAATAAGAATTGGCATGAGAAATCCTTGGCCAAGGTGAAATATATTTGAAGGAGTTTAAATTATATTATCATGCCAAGTTCATTTATATTTATTTTGAGATAAAGCACAACTGCTTAACATAATAAACCATAAGCCGTGCTTTTCTCTGGACATGGATGATGAAGAGACCAAGACATAGAGATACAATGGAATAGGTTCTATAGATCCAACAATTCTTGTTATTTGGATAGTCGTGATATACTGCTAGGTGTCACTCATGACTTGTAGAAACCTTATGATCAATATTGGTAAAGCATATTACCAATGCATCTTAAGGTCATTAGAAAGGTTCTAATTGATGACTAAAGAGTTTAGCATCATTTAATGAATAAAGAGTTATCATTAAAATAGTTCTACTACCTTATAACTAAGAACCTAAAAGGTCACACACAATATAGAAATGAAAAAGGAGTTACTAGAAAATGAGAAGTTAGATTTCCTAATTTTAGGAAAATCAATATTTATATTATAATTCATTGAGAATGAATATAATTATAAATATATCTTAAATATGATTTAAGATAGAAATTTAGATGTTCCATAAATAGTTTAAGGAACAAAATAAATTTTATAAATCCTCAATTAAACATTATGGAATGTCGAGCACGTAAAATGACCATTTTGGACATGTTCGGGTTCATATATGATTATGGACTTCTAGACCAATTTTGGGTTTAGAATTATGGGCTTTTATTGGATCCAATATGGATTAAGAGAAAGCATTAGAACATGTCACAAGAGAAGCCCACATTTTACCATTTGATGTGATCAAAATGGGGTTAAATGATTAATTCCGAAATTAATTAATATTAGCTATTTATTTATTTAATTAAATATTTTATTGAAGTGATGAGATCAATTTCAATAAATAATGGCTAAGTGGGTGGGTCTAGCACATGATAATGTTTGGTGCCATTATTAGACATAATGGTGGCTTTATTTGGTGGAAGGAATCAACATGAGCTAGCATTCATGTTCCTTCATTATCTCTCTCATTTCTTAATGAAATTTCGAGATTCCAAATCCTCTGAACTCCTAGAACATTTCTAAGTGTGTACTGATTAGAGGCATCACAATTGGGGTGCTTAAAGGATCTCAGATCGTGGCAAAACAGAAGCTGTTCGTGCAGAGCTGTTTTTCTGGACAGTGTTCGGAGCTTGCTGTTTTCAGTCGTTTTCTCCCACTTCACGAAGTTTTTTTCGAAACTGCAAGTGAGGTAATTAAACTTCAATCTTTCCTCTTGATTTTAGTTTTTGAATGAAGTCGATCCGAGGTTTCTAGAGCTTCCGCCATCTGTTTTAATTTTACTGCACAAAAGTTGCGTTTTTAGGAACCTCATGGACAAATGTTGTCCTTCATGTACAAGCTCGAGAAGGTTATGAGTATTTCATCACTTTTGCTGATGATTACTCGAGATACAGTTATGTTTATCTGATGCATCACAAGTCTGAAGCTCTTGAGAAATTCAAAGAGTATACGGCTGAGACAGAAAAGCAATTGGATAAGAACATAAAGAAATTTTGATCTGATCGAGGTGGTGAATTTCTCTCAGGAGATTTCAAAGAGTATCTGGTTGAAAATGGGATTATATCTCAATTGACTGCCCCAGGAACACTATAACAAAATGGGGTAGCTGAAAGAAGAAATAAAACTCTTTTGGATATGGTGAGATCTATGCTTAGTTATTCGTCATTACCAATCTCTTTTTGGGGACTGGCACTGGAAACTGCAGTTTGCCTCTTGAACTTAGTTCCATCTAAGTCAGTGCCTAAAACCCCAATAGAATTATGGTTAGGTCGCAAACCAAGTTTACAACATGTCCATATTTGGGGATCACCAGCACATGTGCTGAAACCAAAGGCAGACAAAATACATTCACGTTATGAGGTTTGTATGTTTGTGGGGTATCCCAAAGGAACAAGGGGAGGTTTATTTTATAGTCCTCAAGATAGGAAGTAATCGTGAGCACACATTTCACTTCCCTCGAGGAAAACTATATGAATAACTTTAAACCTAAGAGTAAGGTAATACTTGAAGAACTGTCAGGTGATCAGGTTAATGCTCAGCTTTCAACGCCTGTTACAGAACAGGAAGAACAGCAACAACCAGATGATCAACACATGATTATCCCTGAACAGCCATCACTTTTAGAACCTCGTCGTAGTGGGAGGGTAACTAGGTTACCTGCTAGATACATGCTTTTGGGAGAAACCTATACGGCTATCTCAGATGAACATGTACAAGATCCCACTAGTTACAACGAAGCTCTAATAGATAGAGATGTTGAATTTTGGAAAAAGGCCATGAGTTAAGAAATGGAATCTATGTATTCCAATAAAGTCTGGGAACTTGTAGAGGCACCAAATGGGGTAGAACCTATAGGGTGCGAGTGAATCTACAAGAGAAAAAGAGGAGTAGACGGAAGGGTGGAAACATTTAAGGCAAGATTAGTAGCCAAAGGGTTTACGCAAAAAAAAAAGAATTAATTATGAGGAAACCTTTTCTCTGGTTGCTATGCTTAAATCCATCAGGATTCTTCTCTCCATTGCTGCAGTGCTAGATTATGAAATTTGGCAGATGGATGTCAAGACTGCCTTTCTTAACGGGCATCTTGAAGAAAATATCTACATGCAGTAACTATATGGATTTATACAAAAAGACCAAGAACACATGGTATGTAAGTTGCATAGATCCATTTATGGATTGAAGCAAGCATCCCGGTCATGGAACATCAGATTTGATCAAGCGATTAAATCATTTGGATTCCTTCAGAACATTGATGAATCATGTGTGTACAAGAAAATTCAAGAAAATCTATATCATTCCTAATTCTTTATATAGACGATATTCTCCTAATTGGAAACGATAGAGGAGTATTGACTACGATAGAGAGAATGAGATGAGTTCCCTATGCAGAAGTTGTGGGAAGTCTTATGTATGCCATGCTTTGCAGTAGGCCAGACATCTATTTTGTAGTAGGGATGGTTAGTAGATATCAATATAATCCTGGACCTGAACACTGGACTGCGGTCAAGCATATAATGAAGTATCTGAAAAGAACAAAAAATTATATGCTTGTGTATTCTGGTGATGAACTCATTCCAGTAGGTTATATTGATTCTGACTTTATGTCAGATAAGGATTCCAAAAAATTAAATTCCGGCTATGTGTTTACATTAGGAAGTAAATCTATTAGTTGGAGGAGTGTGAAACAATCTTGTATCGCAGACTCCACAACTGAAGCTGAATATGTGGCTGCATCCAAAGCTGCAAAAGAAGCTGTATGGCTCCGCAAGTTCCTACAAGATCTTGAGGTGGTACCTGCTGTAACTGCACCCCTGAAACTATTTTGCGATAATGGTGGTGCGGTAGCTTAATCTAAGGAACCAAGGAACCACAAGAAATAAAAACATATTGAGAGGAAGTATCATCTTATAAGGGATATAGTGTAGAGAGGTGATGTGGAGCTTACTCAGATTGCGTCACAGCAAAACTTGGCAGATCCTTTTACTAAGGCCATACCTGGGAAACCTTTTTACTTGCACTTAGAATCCATGGGCATGCGTGAGATGCCAAATATGCTTTGAGAGCTAGTGCGAGATTGCTGGGAAAATATGCTCTTTAAAAGCATATGCTACTAACATTGCTCAAACTGGATCTAATAATAAATCTAGTAATCAGTTCAATAATAATTGGAACAAAAATGGTGGGAAAAATAATGGAGGTAGAGGTGGCTATGGTATAGGTTTTCCACAAGATCAGGGGAGAGGTAATTGGAATAATAATTGGAGTGGTAATGGTATACAAACTGGAAACTATCAAGGAAGAGGATCATTTCAAACTGGAAATTATCAAGGAAGAGGTTATGCTAGAAATAAAGGTTATGTTGGTGGCAATGGCAATAGTAACTTTACCAAGAGTGGAGGTTTTAATAATGGCAAGAATTTCCTTGATCCAAATATTGTCACTGTCACATGTCAAATCTGTTTTAAACCAAGGCATACTGCAGCAGAGTGCAGAAACAGGTTTAATCGAGACTTTGCTCCCTTTTATCCAACCTTTGGCTATAATCCAGCTCAGTCTCAAGTACAAAGAGCAGCTTTTCTTACAACTTCTGAAGGAGAAATGGCAGATCAAGGCTGGTATATTGACAGTGGGGCAACCCACCATCTCACCAACAATTTGCAAAATCTGAATCTTGGAAAAGAGTATTTAGGTAATCAGCTACTGCATGTTGGTAATGGTCAAGGATTATACATCTCACATATTGGATATACCTGTTTATCCATATCATGTGGCTTATCTTTACATTTGCATGATATCTTATATGTTCCTCAGCTCACCAAAAATCTGATTAGCATTTCCAAATTACTTGAGAATACTAATTCAATCATTGAATTTATTGCAAATATATGTTATTAAGGATAAGAAGAGGGAAGTGCATATGGCTCAAGGGATTGCTAGAGGAGGATTGTATCAACTGCTATCAAAAAATGACTTTGTCTTAAACTCTTGTAATATGACCAATGGTCCTATTCCTATGCTTTTTATTTTCAATAACTCAACTTGTAATCATTCTGATTCACCTGAGAATAAAGCTTGTATTCCTTAATGTCATACAAACATTGTCAACTCAATAAAGTTAGCAAACTTGTTTCATCAACGTTTTGGTCATCCTAGCAAGCATGTATTAAATATGGCAAAATGCATATTGAGTTGACAATGTTTGTCTTCTCTATTACTTAACTGCCCTGTTACTATGCCTGATTTCTGTCATGCATGTCAATATGGCAAAATGCATCAACTGCCCTTTTACTCAACATTCATCAACACTAAAGCTCGTCTAGAACTTATTTATACTGATCTTTGGGGTCCAGCACCATTACTTTCCTTAAATAGTTATAGATACTATATAAGTTTTGTGGATGACTACAGCTGGTACTATTTGATATTCCTCTTAACTCTAAAATCAGAGGCTCTAGACACCTTCAAATTCTTCAAAAACTTAGTTGAAAAACAAATTGGGTGTCCTGTAAAGCTTTACAATCAGATTGGGGAGGAGAATACTGGAGTTTTCAACAGTTTCTTGAGGAAGAAAGGGGTAGTCTTTAGGCATAGTTGTCCTCACACATCATCAAAATGGTATGATAGGGAGGAAGCATAGACACATTGTAGAAACAGGGCTAACCTTACTTGCTCAAGCCAAAATACCCTTATCTTTTTTATGGGAATCCTTTAATACTGCTTCTTTTCTTATAAATTGAATGCCAACATCCATTTTAAATAATCAGTCACCCTTTACCAAACTCTATGGCAGAAAACCTAACTATCACTTTCTTAAAACTTTTGGCTGCTCATGCTACCTTTTTCTCAGGCCTTACAGTAAGCACAAATTCAATTTTCATACACAAAAGTGTGTCATGATTGGTTACAGTCCCATATATAAGGGGTATAAGTGTCTTGACTCCTCTGGCAAGATTTCTATTGCTAGACATGTGACATTTAAGGAATCTGAGTTTCCATACAGAATTTTTTTCCTTCTTATAAGTCAAATCACAAAATACAGTTAAATAAGTTTCTTTCTACAAAGTTCTCTATTCCAGCAGTCAGTGAAGATATAAGCAGGACACAATCCTCTCTCAGCTCTTCAACTCCAGGTGCAACTCCTGATTCAGGTCATTCTGAAACACAATCTGTGCAACAATTTCCAATCACTTCATCATAAAGCTTAGCCTCCCAACCATTATTTGCTAATCAGTCTACTCAGCCACAAACGCTACCTTTATCAACACCTGCTATTTAAAACACCCATTCCATGGTCACTAGATCAAAAGTTGGAGTGTTTAAGCCCAAAAATTATCTAACAGCTATAAAAGTTGCTTTAGCAGATCCTAAGTGGAATCAAGCTATGCAAGATGAATATGAAGCCTCGCTAAAAAATGAAACCTGGGTTCTGGTTCCCAAAGAGTCAACAGGGAAGATTGTTGGCAACAAATGGGTTTTTAGAGTCAAGTATAATCCAGATGGCAGCATATCCAAGTATAAAGCAAGACTAGTTGCAAAGGGGTTCCATCAAACACAAGGTGTAAACTGAAATACTAACTAGGCAACCCAAGAGGGGGGGTGAATTGGGTTTTTATAAAATAAAACACTAAAAACAAATTTATCATGCAAATATAAAAACGAAATAAATACAATAATAAATTAATTGATCACAAATTAAAAGGATAAGGAAAGAGAGAATCAAACACAACAATGTTTACGTGGTTCGGCCAACCTCGCCTACGTCCACACCTCCAAGCTTTCCGGGCTTGAGGTTTTCACTAAGCAAGCCTCCAAGGCTTCAATTGCTTACACTTGACTTCCAAGGTGTCAATAACCTTTACAACTAGAGATTATCCCCAATCTCTTAACCCAAGTGTATCCCAACACTCACAATCCCTCAAAATGAAAGATTACAATTTGTTTTTCTCTCACACTAATCAAGGATTACAAGTAGATGCTCAAAGTGTGAATAGATGAAGTGAAACTATGTTTCTATCCCTTGTGAAGATTGCAAACTCGAGTATAAGCTCAATGGTTGTGTTGTGATCAGATCCCTTTGAATTTGAATGAGCTTATTTATAAGTAGAGCTGAAAAACTAGCCGTTATTTGTTGTCTGCCCGAAAACGGTTCACCGTTAGTTGTTAACGATTAACCGTTTGTGCTGGTCAAAGTTACCGTTAAGACAGAATTCAAATAAACGGTTTGCCGTTTTTAGGTTACCCTTTCGCCGTTAACGTCCAGTGACCTGAAAAAGAATAACGGTTATCCGTTTCAAGTAATCGGCTAAAGCTTTGAATGAGATGACTCTCTAGACGTTATCGGTTCACCGTTTGCAAATAAACGGTTCACCGTTAGTGTACAGTAACCTGCAAAAGAACAACGGTTATCCGTTTAAGTAAACGGCTAAGGCTGTGGGTGACATTACTCTCTGGACGTTATCGGTTAACCGTTTATAAATAAACGGTTCACCGTTAGTTTCCAGTAAGCTCTTTATTTCCGTTTTCACTAATCGGTTAGAGCCTAGACAACCCTTTGCTCTCTGGTCGTAATCGGTTAACCGTTTATAAATAAACGGTTCACCGTTTTCTGCCAGACACATATTTTGAAACCAGTTTTTGCAACGAATCATTTTCCAAATTAAGATCCATCTTTTATAAGTATGAAAGGAATAGTTTTTATGACTTTCATTTGTTTAGAAAATAATCCCAATAAATTTATCAAAAAACATTTAAAATTTGTTATTATCAAAATCAATATTATTAACATATTTATGTTAACAATCTCCCCCTTTTTGATGATGACAAACTTTGTTCAAAACTTTGCTCCCCCTCAATATATGGCTCGGTTTTTAGAGCTACTAGTTTTGATCCACTTCCCATTTTTCCAAGAAAAACCGATACTTGTCATTGCCTCGGGACCCATCCGTTTAGTCTCCATATGTCCAGTATCTATGAGAGGCACATGAAAATAGCGAAGTATCTTGGTAATAATACTACCATATGGAAGCAAGCAGTGATTAACCGCAGGAGTACTCAGCATGTGTCACAAAATAATATGGGAGGTTTATAGGACGACCTGAAAGTAGGCTATCGAGGATGCCCACGTCTAACCTCGTGACCTCATCCGTGTGACCTCGCCTAGGTGTCACTATGTGCCGTAAAATAGAATGAAGAATACGGACTTGGAGAGGTAAGAGTTGAGACCGAAAAGGAAGCAGGCAGATATCATCAGTGAGGTCTCGACGGCGAGAGATATGACGGACTGCATCCGTGTGCCGAAAATCGTCGAACTACAAAATTTTCCTAGAGGTGTAAATCTTATGGCCCTCATGAGAAATACCAAGAATTTCTCCTAAATCAATATGATCGAATTCAGTAGGAATACCATGGACTTGAGTAACTACCCTATGCTGAGTGGTATGGGAAATATCCATGTTTGAGTAGAAAACTCGCACCAAGTTAGGGTAGACACGCTCAGCAAAATTAATTCCAGATTCCCAAGGCAAAAGCATATCACGAACAGTTCTATTACACACAATCAAGTTCCGGAAATCATTAAGATTAACAGAGTAGGTGTCGATTACCTTTCGCTCATCGAAGCGGTTCTCGAACCATTTCGCTAAGGGAGGAGTGGGAAAGTGAGTCCTGGTGAATTCAGAAACTTCCCTAGGCTGAAAGGGGTGAACATTTCTTTGAGAGGTTGCAGCCATGGAGGAGTAAGGTGGGATGAACACCGGCGAGAGAGAGAGAGAAATTAATCGGTGATTGGATGAGAAATGGGTAAGGAAAGCAAGTGTGATGCTCAATTTGGTTGAAAAAAGGAGTAAAATGGATCAAAAATGGAGAAATTCAACCCACGGCGATTAGGGTTCAAAAATTGGGATTTTGCAATTTGGGCTTTGATTTTTGGTTTTGAATCGGTAGAAGAGTGTTAAAAGGTGTGAGAAATGATTTAATCGGTTTACTTTGGCATGAGAAGCAAGAAAAGAGACGATTTGAGGAAGAGAAAAGCTTCGGTTGCGCAGGTATGGTGAAAACGGTGAGAGGGTAACTGGAGAAGAAGAAGAGAAAGCCTTTGAACAGTTTAGAAATTCAAAAACGATTAACCATTTACAATAAACGGTTAGAGGGTAACGAAAAGAGGCTAAAGAGTAGAAAACGGTGAGAGCCTAAGCACTTAACGGTTAGAGGGTAACGATTTAAAGACTTACTGCCAGCAAACGGTTCACCGTTTCGAGAAAACGGTGAGAGGGTAAAAGGTCACACACATAATATTAGTCTCTGGACCAAAACGGTTCACCGTTTATGGGAAACGGTTATCCGTTTATTTTAACTAAATTTTCACACATTTAATTTAATATGTGGCTAGAAATTAATAAATTCCCAGATCATTTAATTGATCTAAAAATATATTATGAGCCATTTTAATGCATGATTCATGAACATGTTTTCAACCAATGTATTCATATAACCAAGAAATAACAAACCAAATTCATCATTTAACAATCATTTTCAAGCGATTCATGACCATTGTTTCACAATTATAAATCAATCAATTTAATATACTCAATAGCATAGATAGAGACATTAATGAGAAAAGGCATTCATGGCTTTTGGAGTTTAGAGAAGCTTTCCTCTTTTCGAGTTCATTCCAATCCCGTGATGGTTTTGGAATATCTTCTCCGACTTCATTTTTAGTCAAGGGCATAAAAGGACCATCACTAACAATTTCCCAAATCTCATAATCTAAGGATTGCAAATAAATTCTCATCCTAATTGGTTCTTTGCAATATGTTACTTTAACAAGACCTGAGATTGCATTTACAGTAAACAAGCTTAGTCAATTTCTTGCTTGTCCATTAGTCTTCCACTGGCAGGCTTGCAAAAGAGTGCTGAGATATTTGCAGAATACAGTAAACTATGGCTTGCAGTTCTATAGTTCTAAATCTTTTAGTCCTACAGCTTTCTTAAAAGCATATTAGAGTTCAAATTTGGATGAAAGAAGATCTGTGGGAGGATATTGTGTTTACTTGGGAAATAGCCTGATTTTATGGTGTTCAAAGAAGCAACACATAGTTTCTAGGAGTACAACTGAGTCTGAGTATAGAGCTTTAGCTCTAGCTATAGCAAAGGTGCTATGGATTACTTACTTACTTACTTAA
Source organism: Citrus glauca (assembly GCA_029633175.1). Taxonomy (NCBI): domain Eukaryota; kingdom Viridiplantae; phylum Streptophyta; class Magnoliopsida; order Sapindales; family Rutaceae; genus Citrus; species Citrus glauca. The sequence goes on from JAQOOD010000005.1 coordinate 9,020,978, forward strand.
AGAATTAAAGGTGTCATTATAGCAAACTCCAGTTATCCATTGTGATAAAAAAAGTGCTGAAGCATTATCTAGTAATCCAAAGTACCATTCCAGAACTAAATACATTGAACTTGATCTTCATTGCATTAGACTACATGTAGCCAAAAAGGAACTTCAGGTCAGCCATGTTCCCAGCCATGAACGAGTTGCTGATATACTTACAAAACCCTTGGCTTATGATCAATTCAATTATTTGCGTTCCAAGCTCAATGTTCTTTCTATAACTTGAGCTAAGATATTTGAATTGGTTAATTATAGTTAGCTTTCTGTTTAGTTAGTTAAGTGATAGTGCTGATGTGGCAGTCCAGTTAGCTAAATCTGTTATGATTGTTAGCATTAAACAAACACGTTGCTCATGTGTAGAGTGCAAAAGATTCTTTATAGACTCGTGTATAAATACTTGTAATGAAGCAGATCAATATAACATTTTCTTCACTCTGTTTTCTCTTTCATTTTATCTCCAACCAAACAACTCTTTTATCTTTACACACCTCCTCCATTTCTCTCATCTCCATTAACACTAACAACACCCCCTATCAACGGTAATTTCACTTTTTTTAGAAAACAGAGTAGTTTCTCGAGAAAATGGAGAAGAACCTGGGTGGAGCAAAGTTGAATTGAACAGAGTGAACGATCCAGGAAATGCGGAAGATGAATAGGAACATGTTGGCTATTTTCTTGTTCGTGTTTTTAAATAATATAAGGAAAGAGGACACCTACAACTAGGCTAACGAAATAATTATTGGAAATGGTCTCACAACCATACACAGGCTCAAAATTTATTAAGAAAAAGAAAGATTTATGGGAAATTAATTTTCAAATTAAGGGGAATCTTTATGATCATTCAATGAAATAAATAAATATTTATTTTCATGTTTGTGTTTCTTTGTTTATTGAGTCTTGTTTTGTCAATGCATGTGGTTTACTAAACAAAGCTCACTTTCGGTTGCATGGGAACCGCTGCTTCACCAAATGCACACGACCTGCCTGCATGTTGACAACTGCTTCTGTCTGCTTTTTGAAGCTCTCGTGGAATTCCCTCCAATTTTTTTAATTTTACGCACTATACAATATTTGTATTTCATTTTTCAACGATTATATCAAAGAACTTGGATGAATTTTTTGTTGGGAAATTATGCCCTTTAAAAGCATATGTGTTTATTTAATTGTAATAAATATTTTTTTCTGATTAATAGAATTAATGAGGTATTTTATTCAAAAATCTTAATTGCATTTATATTTGTATTAAAGTCCATTTAATCATATTATATGTATTTATGTGATCACCATGTGGATTCACAGAATACATAAATATAAGTTATCTTATGATTAAATAAATTTAGTTCGCAGTTGATAAATAAAGTTGGGCACTTTATTTAGGTATAAACTGTAATAAATTCATTAAATGATTTGTCTTAATCACGTATGAATTTATTGATGTAGTACGACTACATAGAACTGGATCACATATGAGATTTAATTAACTTTGTAATAACTGTCAGACTTATTAAATCTCATAGGCGTTGATTTTATTGTAATCTCAATCTTGAGTTAATTATGATTTCATGATTGTGATTGTGATTGTTATTCCATTTGAGTTACTAATGGGCACGACACATCCTTGTGGTCAAGATTACCCGGTATCTTGGTGGGAGCAATTATGAGTATTGGAGTTATAGATTAACAATATAGAATTTGTACAACACATCTCTTGATAGGTTTTCGGCACTTGATCATAGAATTCTCTGGCCAGAGTGTGTCAACATATTTAGTATGTTGAAAATGATCATTAGAGAAAACCAGTAAGGATCAAGGAATAAGATGTTATTAAATTGATTGGACAGTTGAGACATCAATTTAATTAACGATGTAGTACAAAGGATTGTGTAGTAAAGAAATCAATGTGGCTTGGGACGAATTATTATTCGAGCATAGAATTATGGAAGTTAGTTCCAATCTTTTAGTAGAGTAGATTTGGAATTAAATAATTGGGCTAGTTTAATTACAGGTCTAATTATTGTAGCCACTATTGTATTTCCCAAATGATCCCCGGGTTAGCTCATTTAGGATACTAAAGGCCAACATCTATGGTTCCAATCAAATATCGGAAAATTCTTTTAACAGCAGGCAAATGGGATTCCTGGGGACATGATTGAAATCTTGCACACAAACATACACTAAACATGATATCGGGTCTACTTGCAGTTAAATAGAGTAAGGATCCGATCATACTTCGATATATTTTGATGTCCACTTCTTTACCTTTTTCATCTTTGTCAAGTTTGATGGTAGTGCTCATAGGAGTGCTTTTTGCTGTTCCATTTTTATAGCCAAACCTTTTGAGTAGATCTCTTACGTAATTGGCTTGGTTTATAAAAATGTCTTCCTCGTTTTGTTGGATTTGAAGTCCGAGAAAATACTTCAACTCTCCCATCATACTCATCTCAAATTCTTTGCTAATGCATGATGAAAATTCTTTGCACAAAAGTTCATTAGTAGAACCAAAAATGATATCATCAACATACACTTGAACAATAAGTATGTCTTGGTTCTTATTTTTAACAAAAAGAGTTGTATCCGCTTTTCCCATTGAAAAATTGTTATCCAACAAGAAATTTTTAAGCCTATCATACCATGCCCTAGGAGCTTGTTTTAAACCATATAAAGCTTTGGAAAGCTTATACACATGATTTGGAAATTTCTCATTTTCAAAACCAGGAGGTTGTTTCACATAAACTTCCTCCATAATGTATCCATTTAAGAAAGCACTTTTAACATCCATTTGATATAGAATAAAATCTTTATGGCATGCATATGCTAACAACATCCTAATGGATTCTAATCTAGCTACAGGTGCAAAAGTTTCATCAAAATCAATTCATTCTTCTTGGTTGTAGCCTTGAGCCACTAGTCTAGCTTTATTTCTTACAACCACACCGGATTCATCCATTTTATTTCTAAATACCCATTTAGTCCCTATAATGGATTGATGTTCTGGACAAGAAACTAATTCCCACACATTATTTCTCTTAAATTGATTCAATTCCTCTTGCATAGCCATAATCCAAAATTCATCATTTTTGGCATCCGCAAAAGATTTTGGTTCAATTTGAGAAATGAATGCAGCATGCTCACATGTATTCCTAAGAGATGATGTAGTGGTAACACCTCGTGAGGGATCTCCTAAGATTACATCTTTAGGGTGAGAGGAAACATACCTCCACTCCTTGGGGAGTGTTTGAGAAGTACCTTCACTTTGCTCCACATTTTGTTCTTCATGATGCTCCTCTTGAGCTCCATTTGTTGTGTCTTCTTGGTTGTCATTAGATGCTTCTTGTTCTTCTTCTTCTGCATTATCATCAACGACTCCTTTCTCCGCAGAGGAGGGGTTAAATTCATCAAAAGTAACATGCATAGATTCCTCCACTACCAAAGTTCTTTTGTTATAAACTCTATAAGCTTTGCTTGTATTTGAATATCCAAGAAAAATACCAATATCAGATTTTGGATCAATTTTACCAAGATTATCTTTTGTGTTCAAAACAAAACATTTGCATCCAAATACTTTAAAATAACCAATGCTGGGTTTTCTACTTTTCCAAAGCTCATATGGAGTTTTATTAAGATTAGGTCTAATCAACACCCGATTTAAAACATAGCAAGCGGTGTTGACGGCTTCGGCCCAAAAATACTTAGGCAAAGAATTTTCATTTAACATGGTCCTAGCCATTTCTTGAATAGACCTATTCTTCCTTTCTACTACACCATTTTGTTATGGAGTCCTAGGAGATGAAAGTTGATGTTCAATGCCAAAATCATTACAAAAATTTTCAAATGCATGGTTTTCAAATTCACCACCATGATCACTTCTAATACAAGAAACAGAATAGCCTTTTTCATTTTGAACCTTTTTGTGGAAAATTCGAAATGCATCAATGGCATCATCCTTATTAGCTAAGAATAATACCCATGTGTATCTAGAATAATCATCCACAATCACAAAAGCATAATATTTGCCACTTAAACTGGCATATCTAGAAGGTCCAAACAAGTCTATATGGAGTAATTGAAGAGGTTTTAAAGTAAAGATATAATTCTTGTTTTTGAAAGAAGTTTTGATTTGTTTTCCAAATTCACATGCTTCACAAATTCCATCTTTTTGAAAACTGATTTTTGAAAGTCGTTTGACTAAATCATTTTTCATAATTTTAGAAATTAAATCCATGCTTGCATGTCCTAATCTTCTATGCCATAGCCAACTATCATCATGTAATGCTGAAAAACATTTATCAAGAGAAGATGCACATTCTATGTCAATGGTATAAACATTATCATATCTATTTCCCATAAACAAGGTTTTTCTATCACATGCATTCTCAATAACACAGCTTGATTTATCAAATACAACTTTATAACCTTTGTCACACAATTGACTAATACTTATTAAATTGTGTTTCAAGTTTTCATCCAAGCATACATTCTCAATTAAGGTTGAAGATACTTTACCAACATTTCCAATTCCAAGGATTTTTCCTTTTGAGTTGTCTCTAAAAGATACGTCTCCACCATTTTCAATTTTGGTGAAGCTTGAGAACCAAGAATAGCTCCCTGTCATGTGTCTTGAACAACCACTGTCCAAGTACCACTTATTCTTCTTCTTCTTCAAGTCCTGCAGAGAAAATCTTAAGTTTTAGGTACCCAAACCTTTTTGGGTCCTTGAGAGTTAGCAATGATTCCTTTTGGAACCCAAACACATTTTATACCACATTATGCGTTTCTCTTCATTGCACATCTATTTTTCATATGACCATCTTGATTACAAAAATGACATGTAATTTTATTGCTAATAGATGTATTCTTCACAAAATAACTCTTGTAGAGTTTTTGTTTCAAATTTGGTTTATAACCAATGCCACTTTTGTCAAATACACATTTTTGTGAGTTTAGCAAATTATCCAACATCTTTTGCCCATTTGTAAATTTCAAGACAATCTCATTTAGCTCATTACTCTTTTTCTTGAGCATTTCATTTTCATTTTTCAGCTCATCTATATGTGATTCTAAACGCTCATGTATGATGTTAGGCTTTTCATTTGATAATGCAATTTCATCATGCAAAGTCTTATTTCCTACTTCTAGGCATACAATTGTTGCATTCAAAGTTTCATTTTCATTTTTAAGCTTTGCTATTTCCTTCTTAAGGCATGCATTCTTTTTACCAATTTTCATCAACTCATTATGCAAATCCTTAAACGCATCATACAATTTATCATAGGTAGGATCACTTACCTCATTGAGATCATCTTCATCTCCTATTGCCATAAGTGCTAGATTTGAGACTTATTGTGATCCTTCCTCATCACTTGAATCTTCCTCACTGTCATCCCAAGTTGCAACCATGGCTTTCTTCTTGTGTTTGTTGATAAGTGCACACTCCGATCTAATATGGCCAGGCTTCTTGCATTCATAGCATGTGATTGCCTCCTTCTTTTCCCTATAGTTCTTGAAGTTTCTGAAATTTCTTCGTTCTCCAGTTTTCTTGAAGAATTTTCTGAATCTCCTTGCTAGCATGGCCAGTTCTTCATCATCCGGTTCACTCTCCCCATCACTCTCATGTTTTGAGGCTTTAAGAGCAATGTTTTTCTTCTTCTCTTCATGCCCTTTTTCTGCTGCCAAATCTTCCTCATATGAAATAAGAGAACCAATTAAGTCATCAAGAGGTAAAGTATTTAAATCTTTTGCTTCCTCAATGGCAGTCCTTTTAGGTCTCCATTCTTTAGGTAGAGACCTAATAATTTTCTTGACTTTTTCACTATTTGAAAAAGTTTTTCCTAGGGCTCCTAGAGTGTTCACTATGTCCGTGAATCTAGTATACATAGAGTACACATTTTTATTTTGTTCCATTTGAAACAATTCATATTGCCGAGTGTACCTACTTATTTTAGATTCTTTCACTTGATTCGTGCCTTCATAGACAACTTCAAGTTTGTGCCAAATCTCATTAGCACTTTCACAGCTAGACACTCTATGAAACTTCTTTTTATCTAGTGCACAAAATAAGGCATTCATGGCTTTGGAGTTTAGAGAAGCTTTCCTCTTTTCGAGTTCATTCCAATCCCGTGATGGTTTTGGAATATCTTCTCCGACTTCATTTTTAGTCAAGGGTATAAAAGGACCATCACTAACAATTTCCCAAATCTCATAATCTAAGGCTTGCAAATAAATTCTCATCCTAATTGGTTCTTTGCAATATGTTACTTTAACAAGGCCTGAGATTGCATTTACAGTAAACAAGCTTAGTCAATTTCTTGCTTGTCCATCAGTCTTCCACTGGCAGGCTTGCAAAAGAGTGCTGAGATATTTGCAGAATACAGTAAACTATGGCTTGCAGTTCTATAGTTCTAAATCTTTTAGTCCTACAGCTTTCTTAGAAGCAGATTAGAGTTCAAATTTGGATGATAGAAGATCTGTGGGAGGATATTGTGTTTACTTGGGAAATAGCCTGATTTTATGGTCTTCAAAGAAGCAACACATAGTTTCTAGGAGTACAACTGAGTCTGAGTATAGAGCTTTAGCTCTAGCTATAGCAAAGGTGCTATGGATTACTTACTTACTTAAAGAATTAAAGGTGTCATTATAGCAAACTCCAGTTATCCATTGTGATAACAAAAGTGCTGAAGCATTATCTAGTAATCCAAAGTACCATTCCAGAACTAAATACATTGAACTTGATCTTCATTGCATTAGAGAACATGTAGCCAAAAAGGAACTTCAGGTCAGCCATGTTCCCAGCCATGAATGAGTTGCTGATATACTTACAAAACCCTTGGCTTATGATCAATTCAATTATTTGCGTTCCAAGCTCAATGTTCTTTCTATAACTTGAGCTAAGATATTTGAATTGGTTAATTATAGTTAGCTTTCTGTTTAGTTAGTTAAGTGATAGTGCTGATGTGGCAGTCCAGTTAGCTGAATCTGTTATGATTGTTAGCATTAAACAAACACGTTGCTCATGTGTAGAGTGCAAAAGATTCTTTATAGACTCGTGTATAAATACTTGTAATGAAGCAGATCAATATAACATTTTCTTCACTCTGTTTTCTCTTTCATTTTATCTCCAACCAAACAACTCTTTTATCTTTACACACCTCCTCCAATTCTCTCATCTCCATTAACACTAACAACACCCCCTATCAACGGTAATTTCACTTTTTTTAGAAAACAGAGTAGTTTCTCGAGAAAATGGAGAAGAACCTGGGTGGAGCAAAGTTGAATTGAACAGAGTGAACGATCCAGGAAATGCGGAAGATGAATAGGAACATGTTGGCTATTTTCTTGTTCGTGTTTTTAAATAATATAAGGAAAGAGGACACCTACAACTAGGCTAACGAAATAATTATTGGAAATGGTCTCACAACCATACACAGGCTCAAAATTTATTAAGAAAAAGAAAGATTTATGGGAAATTAATTTTCAAATTAAGGGGAATCTTTATGATCATTCAATGAAATAAATAAATATTTATTTTCATGTTTGTGTTTCTTTGTTTATTGAGTCTTGTTTTGTCAATGCATGTGGTTTACTAAACAAAGCTCACTTTCGGTTGCATGGGAACCGCTGCTTCACCAAATGCACACGACCTGCCTGCATGTTGACAACTGCTTCTGTCTGCTTTTTGAAGCTCTCGTGGAATTCCCTCCAATTTTTTTAATTTTACGCACTATACAATATTTGTATTTCATTTTTCAACGATTATATCAAAGAACTTGGATGAATTTTTTGTTGGGAAATTATGCCCTTTAAAAGCATATGTGTTTATTTAATTGTAATAAATATTTTTTTCTGATTAATAGAATTAATGAGGTATTTTATTCAAAGATCTTAATTGCATTTATATTTGTATTAAAGTCCATTTAATCATATTATATGTATTTATGTGATCACCATGTGGATTCACAGAATACATAAATATAAGTTATCTTATGATTAAATAAATTTAGTTCGCAGTTGATAAATAAAGTTGGGCACTTTATTTAGGTATAAACTGTAATAAATTCATTAAATGATTTGTCTTAATCACGTATGAATTTATTGATGTAGTACGACTACATAGAACTGGATCACATATGAGATTTAATTAACTTTGTAATAACTGTCAGACTTATTAAATCTCATAGGCGTTGATTTTATTGTAATCTCAATCTTGAGTTAATTATGATTTCATGATTGTGATTGTGATTGTTATTCCATTTGAGTTACTAATGGGCACGACACATCCTTGTGGTCAAGATTACCCGGTATCTTGGTGGGAGCAATTATGAGTATTGGAGTTATAGATTAACAATATAGAATTTGTACAACACATCTCTTGATAGGTTTTCGGCACTTGATCATAGAATTCTCTGGCCAGAGTGTGTCAACATATTTAGTATGTTGAAAATGATCATTAGAGAAAACCAGTAAGGATCAAGGAATAAGATGTTATTAAATTGATTGGACAGTTGAGACATCAATTTAATTAACGATGTAGTACAAAGGATTGTGTAGTAAAGAAATCAATGTGGCTTGGGACGAATTATTATTCGAGCATAGAATTATGGAAGTTAGTTCCAATCTTTTAGTAGAGTAGATTTGGAATTAAATAATTGGGCTAGTTTAATTACAGGCCTAATTATTGTAGCCACTATTGTATGTTCCCAAATGATCCCCGAGTTAGCTCATTTAATTGACTGCACCACTACTGGACTAATAAGCAAGATAACTAGCTATTTGGGTCAAAAGCCTAATTATATCATTTAGTGGGAGGCTCTATTTAATTAGCTTATCTGTAAGGGCCTTATGTTATTTTACATGGTGGGTTCCCTTATTAAAAGAAAAAGAAACGTGAGTTTTAAAAGGGGCATTATTTGGAGCCTACGGTTTTCACTAAAGGGAGATATATAAGGCTTATTTTCTCTAAAGAAAAAGGAAAAGTCACTTTATACATATCTGAGAATAAGATATTTCTCTCAATTGTTGAGAGAAAAATTTTCTCGTGCTAGTTGCTTTGGTAGTGATAAAGGGGCCCACACGTCAAGTGCAGATCGAACTTGAGTCATAACCTGGAAGATCATTGGTGACAGTTCGTGATCCAACAAGTGTGGTGGTGACGGATCGTGATCTAACAAGAGTGGTGGTGGCGGATCGTGATCTAGGAGCCTAAATCACTTCAGCGGAAAAAGCCAACTCGGATTTTCAAGGTACGATTTCTAAATTACGTATTCTTATATATTATATGAGAGCGGTCTTTAAAAAGATTTTATAAAAATTTTAAAAATTAGTAAAAGCCTAATTTTTCCTCTACCATTGGTATCAGAGCCATCTTATATTAATAAATAAGAATTTCGTGTGAAATCATTCTTGAAATTTATGTATTAGAGTGGCACAATTTATTCAGATATATATTAATTATTTAAATGTATGAATAAAACATGTTATGGTTTGTCTTAATTCATGGTTAGATTTTATGTTGTATTTTTCCTTTTGAATCTGTAACAAGAGGGGTGGTTTTTTATCACCATATTTCCCTCTTGATTTATTTTATTGTTATAGAATTTTTGTAAGTCAAAATTGGCCTAAGAAATTTGTAAAGTAATCTCAGATTTTCAAGATCGGAACATGGAGGCCGGAAATTTCAGAAACGAATGCCGGAAATTCTGCAGCAGCGAACTAGTGCGCGAGCAGCGCGCGGCCAGAAGCACACGTTGCTGGCAGCGTGTGCTGCTCGTGCAGCGCGCGGCCCAAAGCACACGCTGCCAACAGCGCACGCTGCACGTGCAGCGGCCAGCAGTACACATTGCCCGTATAGCAAGCTATAGAGTGCACTAGCGCACGCAGCACGCACAGCTGCAGCGCGCGCTGGCCAGCTTGGCTAGTGTCGCGCACTGCATGTGCTGTAGAAGCGTGCGCCGGGTTTGGTCGATTTCCGATGATGAGGAGAATGGCCAGCGTCTTTGAATAGCGGCGGTTGACCGGGAACAGCAGCTACTCCATTTGTGATGGTGGCGGCTGGGGAAGAAGAAGGAAAGAAAAATATGGATTTAGGGCTTCATGGCTTTTATCATGGAGGTCCCTATGGTTCCATAATTTTTCACTTGGGCAGTCAAGTTTTAATTTTTTACATTTAAGTCTAAAAGCGATTTTGGGCTTAATGAATCCTAGTTTTAGGCCCAATTGAAATTTGGACTTAATGGATTAAAAATATACAGATAAAATTAAATACATTAAATTTATTTTTGGTCCAAAATTTTTATATTTTAATAATTTTTTTTATTTTCTTTTAAAAATTAAAATTGGACCAATTATAAATTTAAAAGCCCAACTTCCCCTAGTCCGTTGACAAAGACAAGCTTATGGAAGATGGACATTGACAAGAAGACTAATGAAAATTAGGCTTAGGGTTAATGTATTTTTCATTATTATGAAAGTTATGAATTAAGATTATTTATTTGTTTTTCTATATGTTATGTTTTGGATGATAACATGCCATGATAACATGTCATATAGAATAGGTAGTGCCACTCCATGCATAATGATACATGTCATTCATTAATTATGAATTTCATTATATTGTTTGAAATTTGCAAATGCTTAATAATATTTGATATCATCTAGATAATATTATAGGAAGCATGCAATTAACAATATGTAATATTTTAAAAGGAAAAATCAATTTTAAAATATTGAGTGGGAGAGGAAAAATTCAAGGTAATTTTTCCCATGGGCTCCATTGTTAGTTCAATAATAAAATTATATATATACCTCGACTTCATGATACGGTGATGCTCCCTACGGAGGATATATATATTAGATATTTTATTTGATGAACTTCTTCAAAGATAAAATTAAAATATTTTTTAATCAATTGTTCACCCCAACGGTGACTATTGATATGAAAAATACGTAGATTAAAACAATGGTTATACACTCAACTAAAATTTGTTATTAACCTTCCCAACGAAGGTCTGTTAACAAATTAAGGCCCAAAAGGATAACGATAATTATTTATCATGTCTCTACATAAAAGTAAATAATCTAATGCATAATTGGGTCTACTAAGTATAGACATGATTTCCCCAGTGGATAGCTTGTCAAAGCGATACTAGATTATTGTTACAATAAATTAAAATGCATTTATGATTTTTTTGCATTTTTGTCATTTATTGTGAATATTGCTTCAAAGTATCTATGCATGTGTGTTTTGTTTTTTAGAAAATGTCTTCCATCAACCCATTATTAATTATCCTTGTTAAAAATGAACTCACTGGTGAAAATTATTTAGATTAGAAACGCAATCTATTTAATATTCTCACTGCTAAGGGAAGCAAATATGTGTTGACCCTGCCTTGCCCTCCTGAACCATCGTTATACGATTATAGAAATCAGAGGGAGCCTTATGAGAAATGGTGCGAAGCTACAAAATGGCTAAGTGCTATATATTGGCTTCGATTTTCTGTGGAACTGCATAAGAAACATCAGAGTATGGAAATAGCTACTAAAATAATAGCTAGTCTTCATCAGATGTTTGGGTAAAATACCCATTTTTCCAGAGAAGCAGCATTAAAACGTATTACGGATACTAAAATGGAAGAGGGCACAAAAGTTCATGATCATGTCCTCAATATTATGGACTATTTGAATGAGGTAGAGATTCATGGTTATAAAGTATTTGAACTTACACTAGTGGGTTATACTAATTTTGTTTTTTGTTAGATAAGGAAAATAAACTTTCGGCTATGTGTTTACATTAGGAAGTGGAGCTATTAGTTGGATAAGTGTGAAACAATCTTGTATCACAGACTCAATAACTAAAGCTAAATATGTGGCTACATCTGAAGCTGTAAAAGAAGCTATATAGCTCCGCAAGTTCCTACAAAATCTTGAGGTAGTACTTGTTGTAACTGCACCCCTGAAACTATTTTGTGATAATGGTAGTGCGGTAGCTCAATCTAAGGAACCACAAGAAACAAAACATATTGACAGGAAGTATCATCTCATAAGGGAATAGTGTAGAAATGTTATATGACAGTACCCCAAATGCCATTAGATGCTAAATGGCAGATCTTATTACAATGGCCATTAGTGGGAAACCTTTATAACCTGCAGTTAGAGCCCTAGAGCATGAGCAATATGATAGATATGCTTTGAGAGCTAGTGGGAGATTGTTGATAAATTATGCTCTTTAAAAGCATATGTGTTTATTTAATTGTAATAAATATTTTTTCTGATTAATAGAATTAATGAGGTATTTTATTCAAATATCTTAATTGCATTTATATTTGTATTAAAGTCCATTTAATCGTATTATCTGTATTTATGTGATCACCATGTGGATTCACAGAAGACATAAATACAAGTTATCTTATGATTAAATAAATTTAGTTCGCAGTTGATAAATAAAGTTGGGCACTTTATTTAGGTAGAAACTGGAATAAATTCATTGAATGATTTGTCTTGATCACGTATGAATTTATTGATGTAGTACGACTACATTGAATTGGATCACATATGAGATTTAATTAACTTTGTAATAATTGTCAGGCTAATTAAATCTCATAGGCATTGATTTTACTGTAATCTCAATCTTGAGTTAATTATGATTTCATGATTGTTATTGTTATTCCATTTGAGTTACTAATCGTCACGACACATCCTTGTGGTCAAGATTACCCGGTATCTTGGTGGGAGCAATTATGAGTATTGGAGTTATAGATTAACAATATAGAATTTGTAGAACACATTTCTTGATAGGTTTTCGGCACTTGATCATAGAATTCTCTGGCCAGAGTGTGTCAGCATATTTAGTATGTTGAAAATGATCATTAGAGAAAACCAGTAAGGATCAATGAATAAGATGTTATTAAATTAATTGGACAATTGAGACATCAATTTAATTAACGAGGTGGTACAAAGGATTGTACAGTAAAGAAATCAATGTGGCGGGGACAGATTATTATTCGAGCATACAATTATGGAAGTCAGTTCCAATCTTTTAGTGGAGTAGATTTGGAATTAAATAATTGAGCTAGTTTAATTACAGGCCTAATTATTGTAGCTACTATTGTATGTTCCCAAATGATTCCTGGGTTAGCTCATTTAATTGACTGCACCACTACTGGACTAATAAGTAAGATAACTAGTTATTTGGTTCAAAAGCCAAATTATATCATTTAGTGGGAGGCTCTATTTAATTAGCTTATGTGTAAGGGGCTTATGTTATTTTAGATGGTGGGTCTCCTTATTAAAAGAAAAAGAAACGTGAGTTTTAAAAGGGGCATTATTTGGAGCCTACGGTTTTCACTAAAGGGAGATATATAAGGATTATTTTCTCTAAAGAAAAAGGAAAAGTCACTTTATACAAATCTGAGAATAAGATTTTTCTCTCTATTGTTGAGAGAAAAAATTTCTCGTGCTAGTTGCTTTGGTAGTGATAAAGGCGCCCACACGTGAAGTGCAGATCGAATCTGAGTCATAACCTAGAAGATCATTTGTGACAGTTCGTGATCCAACAAGCATGGTGGTGACGGATCGTGATCTAACAGGAGTGGTGATGGCGGATCGTGATTTAGGAGCCTAAATCACTTCAGCGGAAAAAGCCAACTCAGATTTTCAAGGTACAATTTCTAGATTACGTATTCTTATATATTATATGAGAGCGGTCTTTAAAAAGATTTTATAAAAATTTTAAAAATTAGTAAAAGCCTGATTTTTCCCCAATATTTTTTTTACTTGTATTTTTGTCCAAAGAAGCTGCATACTTTCATTAAAAAATCAGAAGTTCTAAAGTATTGTTTTCCCAAAAAAATTTAATTAATCTTTTGTGTGTGTTTTTCTATTAGAGCAGTACCTTAGAGAAAATGGAACCATAGACCAAGTGGTAAAGTAGAAGGATTTAGAAAATAGCATGCTATATTTATTTTGTCTCTTATTTCCAGAGTCATTCTGTATTCATCACGTTCATATGTTTTATAATTTTTTCTTTATACTTTTGCCCAGGTCTTTGATTCCACAAAGATACACGCCAAATTCAACTGTGATATTTCTCGTGCAAGTTGACTTGACTCTATTTGTAAAAATTAGATTAATCTATATTCATATGGGAAATTACTTAATAATGAACACTTCATGATGGAACTAATGAGAATGCCAGTACAAACAAATATACATTTTTAGAAGACATATTGAAAGTAGAAAAGATATAAGTTGTATAGAATGCGAAAATGGCCTGAAGATATTAGAAAGAAGATAGAAGAATTGGATGTTGTGCGCGGAATGAGGAATCAAGAGCACCGAATAATCACAGAAAAATAAAGGACACAAAATTTACGTGGTTCGCCAATATGCCTACATCCACGGGAACAAGAGAAAAATAATTGTATTATTAACAATTATTTAAGTACAAATTTGAGTTAAGAAATCTCACTTTCCTAGAACCCAAATACACCCAGTACTTTCACACACTCTCTAATTGCTCACTCTCAAAAGCTTAGAAACTTATAAGCTTAACAAATTTTGGGATGATTTCAAATGAACTATGGCCCTTCTATTTATAGGAACCGTAGCTCACCTACCACTTCCAATTTGGCTACAACTTGCCAAAGTGATAAATTGAATTTAGAATTGGAAAATCAATTTGGTGGGCAACAAAATCAACAAGTTTGAAAAATCAATTGGCTTCTAGAAAACATCATATTTTTTCTCTGTGCCACCAACCTTGCTTTTGAAATTTGCATGCCATTATTTGACTTTTCAACAATTCTCCACCTCGGCGAAAATTTTCCAAATCTGAGCCGACATTAACGGACCATAATACTTCATCCCCAAATGATCTTTAAAAGGATCCAAGGCGGCTGCATCGTTGTGACCGCCTACGTACCCAAAATTTGGGATCAAGCCAACCGTAGTTCATAATTCCCAAAGGACATAACTTCACACAATTGAAGGATTTGAATTAGTTTCAAACAATGTTGAAACTTAACTCCAGAAGCTATCTTCGTCAACATATCTGATGGATTATCTTTGGTATCGATCTTCTTCAACAACACATCACCACCCTCAATAATTTCCCTCACATAATGATATGTGCTTTGTCCGAGAGTGATATGTTTGATTCTTCACGAGAATATCGCACTTTGGTTATCACAAAAGACCGCAATGTTCTTCTGGATTATTCTCAAGTCACCTAACAAGCCTTTTATCTAGATAGCTTCCTTTACAGATTCAGTTGCTGCCATATACTCTGCTTCCGTAGTGGACAGAGCAATTGTCGATTGTAGAATCGACCTCTAGCTAACTGGACCTCCACCCAATGTGAATACGTAGCCTGTTGTTGATCTTCGCTTATCAAGGTCTCCAGTGAAATCAGAATCACAATACCCAACACATTATTGACTACAATCCCTCTTGAACAATAACCCAACATCAACTGTCCCATACAAATATCGGAGAATCCACTTTACCGCAAGCCATTGATTTTTACTTGGATTGTGCATGTATCTACTAACCATGCTCACTGCTTGAGATATATCGGGCCTTGTACATACCATAGCATACATAAGACTACCCACAGCACTAGCATATGGAACACTAACCACGTAATCGTGCTCCTCTTGAGATATAGGACATGAAAAAGAGCTTAATTTGAAATGAGGAGCTAGAGGAGTACATACCGGTTTAGTTTTGTCTTCCATATAGAATCTTTTTAGACTTTCCTTAAATAAAACTTTTGAGTCAATCATACACTCGCATTCTTCATGTCTCTACGAATCTCCATCCCAAGTATTCTCTATGCATCACCCAAGTCTTTTATCTCAAACTCAGAAGCCAGCTGCTTCTTTAATCTTTCGATTTCATCTCTATTCTTCGAAGCTATAAGCATATCATCGACATAGAGTAACAAATAGATGAAAGATCCATCTGGTAGTTTTCTAAAGTAAACACAATGATCGTGTTCACTTTTGGTGTATTTCTGCCCTTGTATAAATTGATCAAATCTTTTGTACTACTGCCTTGGCGACTACTTCAGTCCGTAGAAAGATTTAATCAACCTACACACATGATTCTCCTTTTCAGCAACTCTGAAACCACAAGGCTGAATCATATAGATTTCCTCCTCCAAATCTCCAAGTAAGAATGTCGTTTTAACATCCAATTGAGCCAACTCTAACTCATATTCTGCAACTAAGGCAAGTAGGATATGAAAGGAAGTATATTTTACAACTGGAGAGAAAATTTTATTGTAGTAAATACCTTCCTTTTGAGCAAAACCTTTTGACACGAGCCTTGTCTTGTATCGAGGAGTTATTTGATTTGGAGATCCTTGCTTTTTGGTGTAGATCCATTTATTGCTAATAGCCCTTTTCCCCTTTGGTAACTTTACAAGTTCCCAAGTCTGGTTTTTATGGAGAGATTTCATCTCTTCCTCTATGGCTAACTTCCACTGATTACTTTCACTGCTGCGTAATGCTTCATTAAAAGTGTTGGGGATGTCATCATCAATAACTGGAAGTGCATAGGCTACCATCATATCTTTAATAAGCTAACCGAGTTTCTTTATTTCTCTTCTTGGCCTCCTTGTTACTATAAAATTATCATTATCTACATCATCAATTGTTTCTTCATTTTGTGGGACATCAGAAGAAACAACCTCTTCTTCAACTCTAGGTGTCACCTCCATAGTTGAACCCTTATTCGATGTAGAACTAACTGGAACATACGGAGTTGCATCAAACTCCACCCGCTACAATACCTCTTTGGTCTTGTTCTCCACCTGCTGAGAACTTGAAGTTTTCATCATTGAAACTTCATCAAATGTGACATCTCTACTACATACAAACTTTTTGTCGTCAAGATCCCAAAGCTTGAAGCCCTTTACTCCACCTTTGAATCCTACAAAGATAGTTTTTCTAGCACGAGGATCCAATTTACCATCTTTAATATGATAATAAGCTGGACACCCGAATACATGAAGGGAATCATAACCTTGTGCATGCTTTCCAGACCGAATTTCTATAGGAGTTTTACCTTCAATTGCAGCAGAAGGCAACCGGTTTACCAAGTGACTTGCGTAGCTCACAGCTTCAGCCCAAAACTTTTTATCTAAACCAGCATTAGATAACATACACCGTATCTTCTCTAGTAAAGTACGATTCATACGCTCAGCCACACCATTCTATTGCGGAGTATGTCTCACCGTGAAATGTCTTTTAATACCATCGTTCTGGCATACTTGCAAGAATGGATCAGAAGTATATTCATCCCCATTATCAGATCGTAATATTTTGATCTTTCTGCCAGTTTGAGTCTCCACCAATTTCTTCTATTTCACAAAAATCTCTAGAACCTCATCATTTGCTCGCATGGTGTACACCCACACACGTCTAGAGAAATCATCAACAAATGTAACAAAATAATGGCATCCACCAATTGATGCAGTCTTTGTTGGTCCCCATACATGATTATGAACATATTCAAGGATCTCATGAGTATCGTGATTAACTGTATCAAACTTGACCCTTGTTTTCTTGCCCACTACACAATGCTCACAGAAATTTAATTTACAGGTTTTCGTACCTTTTAAGAGTCCATGCCTCATCAGAGTTTGCAAAGACTTCTCTCCAGCATGTCCCGGTCGTACATGCCATAGCTTGGTGGTGTCAATGTGTGCCTCAACAATATTCGCTTCATCAGTTGTGTCTTCCTTCAAGTAGTACAAATTGTGACACCGAACCCCTTGCATAATCACCATAGCCCCATGTGTAAACTTCATTATACCATCTTTAATGGTAACCTTGTAGCCTTTAGCTTCCAAAGCACCCACAGAAATTAGATTTTTCTTTAAAGCTGGAACAAATCTAACTTCTTTGAGTTCTCTGACCATTCCATCAAACATTTTGAGCCGAATTGTTCTTATCCCCACTGTGCGACAAGGTTGATCATTCCCCATCACAACTGCACCGAATTTTAGATTACGAAAATCCATAAACCATTCCTTAATAGGACACAAATGATAGGTTGCTCCAGTATCAAGTATCCACTCGCTCGAACTAGCCACGTATGCTACAAGAGTAATACTTAGTGAATAATTAGAGTCTTCATCTTTCCGTGCTATGTTTGCTGCTGCTGGTTTCTTCTCATCTCTCTTTTGAGCCTTTGGACAATCTTTCTTCCAATGGCCCTTTTCATGACAAAAGGCACACTCGTCTCGAGCTATATTTTTGTTTCTCGATTTGAATCGAGAATTCTTTCCACCACGCTTCTTTTGTTTCTCCATCGCCCAATCTCTACTCACCAAAGCTTCAGACGATGCTCATTCAGAACTTTTATCATCATTTCGAATCTCCAAACTTGTCAATGTTGTGCAAACATCTTTGAAGACGATTACACTCTTTCCATATATCAAAGTAGTCACAAAATGGATATATTCCTCCGGTAGTGAGTGTAACAGAATCATATTCTTGACTTCATCCTTAAAATCTTCATCAAGATTCTTCAAATTAGTAAGTAACTTTTCAAATCTTGAAACATGATCGTGCATTGACACCTCGTGCTTCATTCGAAAACTATATACTTGGCTCATTGCATGAAGGCGATTTTCAAGACTTTTCGCCAGGTATTTCTCCTCCAATGTACGCCACAAAGTCACTGCACACTCCTCATCTTTCACCAAATATTTCACCTCCTTGATCAAATAAGATCTGATCTGACCACAAGCTTTCTCATTTATACGATCCCAAATTTCTTCATCATACAAGTGTCTTTTATTTTTCAGAACAACATCGAGATCGATTTGAATAAGGGCATCCATAACTTCATGCCTCCACATGCCGAAGTTGATTTTCCCATCAAACTTTTCAACATCGATCTTCTGGCCTCCTATAACAGGTGATGAATAGCGATTTGACAAATCTCGCCTCCCACCTGAAGTATCTCCTAAAATAGTCTCAGTAGATCTCTCCCCAATTCTGGAAGTTTCACCTTCTACTATTTTCACAACGAACTATTTTCACTTGAAAAGTAGTCTTCCTGATATTAATTTCGCGTGAATAAATGCACCAGGAAAGTTCCCAAGAGACTGGACGGGAACTCGGTCCCAATTAAAAACCAGAATCCTTAGACTCTTATCGCCTTGTTGACAGAACTTTCCTAAACATGCAAAAATACACACTACTTACAATAGACTATCTCCCAAGTACAAATGGCTGTCTCCACCGTATTCGTGAATAGTACCATATACGTGAACAGTACCATATCCCCCAAGTACGAACCATCGGCTCTAATACCACTTGTTGTGCATGGAATGTGAAATCAAGCGCACCGAATAATCACAGAAAAATAAAGGACACAAAATTTACGTGGTTCAGCAATATGCCTACGTCCATAGGAGCAAAAGAAAAATAATTGTATTATTAACAATTATTTGAGTACAAATTTGAGTAAAGAAATCTCACTTTCCCAGAACCCAAATACACCCAGTACTCTCACACACACTCTTCAATTGCTCACTCTCAAAAGCTTAGAAACTTATAAGCTTAACAAATTTTGGGATTATTTCAAATGAACTATGGCCCTTTTATTTATAGGAACCGTAGCTCACCTACCACTTCCAATTTGGCTACAACTTGCCAAATTGATAAACTAAATTTAGAATGGAAAATCAATTTGGTGGGCAACAAAATCAACAAGTTTGAAAAATCAATTGGCTTCTAGAAAAACATCATATTTTTTCTCTGTGCCACCAACCTTGCTTTTGAAATTTGCATGCCATTCTTTGACTTTTCAACATTGGAAAAGTATAAAAAGCCATTGTAAATGGAATGCTAATAGACATACATCTAATATGGCCTTACTAAAAAATTATGACGGTTTTATTGGGCAAAGTATCATCCTTAAACTAAGTTGATGTGTGGTTGGGAGGAGAGGAAAATAATTTAAATTCTATTTTTATTTTCATTGTTTGGTTGCAAAAAATCTATAAGAATTTAATTTTCATTAGAATTTAATATTCATTATAATGTAAAATTTGAATTTCACACTAAAGAGTGAAAAATTCAAATTCCTCTTTTGTTTGAAACAATTACCCGTCAACATTTTAATTTGTTTAATGCCATTAATAATAATAATTTATTATTTTATTGATTTAATATTATAAATAATTATATGTTAATTAAATTTAATGAATTATTTAAGAAATTTGAATAAATAAATTATTTATTTATTTCTTTAATATGAAAATATAGAAATATAAATTAAACATTGCTGGAACTCCACCGAACCGTCGCTGGACCCTCAAACCATCCCTGGAAGTCGCTGGAATTGCGCTAGAAAGCCACTGTTGACCACCTTTTATTTCTATTAAATTATATTAAATAGTTTAGTATATTAAATTATTTTATATTTTATATTAAATATAAATCACGAATTCTTTTAGGACTTTTTGACATTAAAAAAGTTTGGCATTGATATCAAATTATATTTCATTACTAATATAGGTAATTTAGTATTTAAGGCAAATGATAAATCTATTAAAAGAAAAAAATTGTAATTCATTTCCCTATCAAATTTTATATCAAACCGAATAATGAAATTTAATTTCACTATTCTCTTTCACTCCTTTCTTCTCCCTTCCTCTCCATTCCACTCTTTTCCTCTCCTTACTTTTCTTTAAACCAAACATGACCTTAGTATAAGGAAATTACAAATGCATAATTATTTATTAATTTATGATAGTGGATAGTGATAGGTGCACAAAAATTAGTACAAAAAAATAGCGCGCAATCACCATAGAATAAAAAACAATTCCGAGACAAACTCCTTTTTTGTCTATTATAAATTTTGTACTAGTTTTAATACTCTTTTAGTACATACATCATTATTCATTTTAATTCTTAAGTCTTAGGCAACTATTCCTACTTCTCGATTTCTGTTGCAGAGTTCATTTAAATGGCTCTTCTTTAATTCTTGCTCCCCTTTAATACTAGATGACAGGTTAGCTGCCCAATCACTAAAATACTTTTAATTCCCACGTGCCATCCATCCTTCACGAAATAATCCAATTCCTTTGCTCTATGTCAAAAAAATATAGAGAGAGGAGAAGAGAGGAGAGGAAATAAGGAGTGGGAAAAGAAATAAGGGAATATTCGTATTTGATCTAATAGGAAAATGAGATTGATCTTCTTTTTCACTCATTTTTTGTTCCTCCTTTTCCTTTTCATTTTTCTCCTCTCTTACCATTTCTTTCAACTAAACATAGGTGTTTTCTTTATAAATTGAAAAATTAGAATTTATGATCGAAATCATTAATAGTGTTTACCTTATAAAACAAAGATGGAAATCAAGATCATTTGAGGGAGGCGGATAGGAACATGAGATTAGGAAATGGGAGTTTGATTTGTGAGGGGAGTTTAGGAACAAGACTCCCATTTCCAGAATTGATGTAAGTTATGATAACTAAATAGGACTGAGTTAAAAAGAAAAATTCTTTTACGGAATCAATTATCTATAACAGAATTTATTTTCAAATTTCAAAGGTATATAAAACTCATTTCTTACTACTAAAGTATTTTTTACATAAATAAACTACACATATTATATATATATATATATATAAAATCATTTTTTAGTAGGGGTACCATAAAAACTCACATTTAAAATTTTTTAATGCACATTGGATACTATAAACGTCACTAAAATTGAAACGGATATTTCATTTTGTTAACTAGCCCAAGCCCATTAACTACAAGCTCAATAGTCCTCTACTTTCTGGTATTCTGCGATTTCCTCAGCCCATTTATTCAAACCCCTACTTTAACACGTATCAATTTTCATGGTTATTGTTAGCCCATCTTTATCAAGTAAATAATTTGTTTAATTCTTATATTTTAAAAAAATATTTATTTAATCCATATATTTTTGAAAATGTCTCAAGACACTCTTTTTATTAAAAATTATATCTTTTTTGCCCTTATTTTTTTTTCCTTTCAAAATAACATTCTTGCGATAATCTTGAGAATATCAATAAAAAAATATTAATTTACCAAATTAATATTAAAAGTAAAATAATAATAAAAATATTACATCAATTTTACCTTGAATTTTACTCTTTGTTAATGTCTCAAATTTTACTTTTCATTGATGGTCTCTAATATTGTTATACGAGTATTATTGTAGAAGTTAAGAAAAAAGGAAAGACAAAAATATACAATTTTTAATAATAGAGGTGTCTTGAGACCTCTTTAAAATATAAAAACTAAATGAACATTTAATTAAAAAATAAGGTAAGAGCTAAACAAACATTTACCCTTCCATTTTTCAATAAATTTGTAATTTTTTGTTGGCTTCTCTAAACGCTAGTGTTTGATAATGGATGTTACCATGATTGCACTCTTAACCGTTTGAGTGAAGGGTTTATCATCAATGTTGTAAGATTAGCATTTTAAGAGGTTCTTCTTCTTTTTTATATTATTATTTACGGTAGAATATTGTGCAATTTAGCCACTAGTAAAAATTATTTTTAGCATTATGCTTTTATAAGTTTTTAATACCCTGTTCCAGTCTTCTTGTTAAAATAGTAGAAGAAAATACGGATGGTTGAAGAGTAAATACAGTTATTTAACAAATAAATTTACTATTTTAACTTGCTGAGGTTTCAAATAATTTGTAAATTAAAAAGTTGCATTTATTTTTCAATAACGTACTTTTTTCAATTTTTTTTTTCAAAATCCAAGGGATGAAATAAGATATAAAGAATTTATCAAGAATCTAAATGCTAAAAACAAATTCTAAAACAAATGAAAGTATCATTCTGCCTTTATTTAATTTCCATTGGATTTATGTAGTAAAAGGGTCTTATAGCATTAAAATAGGGTGTGTACAGATATATTAAATTTTCTGCCGATCTTATATGGGTTTTTTTTTATTTAAAATTTTTTTAACGCCTCAGAGGATTTTATGGTGTCTGTTAACTAAACGGATTTGTGACAATTTTATAGGGATATTAGGTGCACCACTCAATAAATTATAATTTTATGCATTTACCTAAGCTATTAATTTAACTAGTACAACAGCTTAAGTTGGGAATGAAAGAGTTTATTATTTAAGTAATGTTATTAGTTTATCAAACATTCATTTTATTCAAATTTGGCCGTATTATGAATAATATTACGTATACTTCCCAATATTACATATTTAGCTACAATATTAGATGCCTGATCACAAACTCTAGGTATATGACAAGCTTGAAAATTAAGTCTCGAGTAAATAGGTTCTGCATCTCACATTTTTCCAAAATTAGTTTCATTTCAACTCCCAATTCATTCAAATAAATGAATAAAACTAAATAAGCCCGTCAAGAAAATGAAACATACACAATGCGACAAATTAATAAACAATTTGTATGTATAAAGCATAAAATCTTAAAACCGTGTCGGCTCCGCATGTGAAAGCAAATTTAATTAAGTTTTTTTGTTGTGGGCGGGGGGTGGAAAAATGGCATGGATGTGAAATGCGAGTAGTCAATAATTAATATATGCAACGGCAGACAAAAAAATAAATAAATGGAATTGAATAATTGCAAAATCCATTAGATGATCAATTTACGCTCAAAATCGTTAAAAAAATATGTTAGATTAAAGGCAAAGAGCGTAAAATAGTAAATTTAATCTATTAATCTTTTTAAAAATTTGGTAAAACAAACAAATAAATGAATCAGCCAATATTAACTCCCTTAGTTTCATCACAATAATTAAAAAAAAGAGAGAGCAATTTTAGTGATGGAAAAAAGAATTAATCTTCATATACACAAATATAAACTGAAAAATTTTGGAGTTTAAAAGTGAAAGAATGAATTGTTCAATGAGTGTTAAATGAGTCTTCAGAGTGATAACCTTATATTTTCTCATAATAGAATGTTCTTAAAAATAATTAACTTCACAGATATTTTTATATTAAAAATATCATAAAAATATAAGATATTCAAAATAATTTTTAGCGTACAAATAATTTCACCATGTAATTCACTATTAATTCAATAATAGATTGACAGATCGACACTCCAGAACAACCTGTTTCCATAAAATGATGAACTAATGAAAAAAATCCAAAGCCAATGTAAGTTGAATTTATGTAGTTAGTGGATAATACCGCAAGTAACTTTCCTGTTCTTTTGTCAAATTCAATTGTTTAAAGTACTTAAAAAAATAACAGTCAAAAGACATCCAGTAAATGAGTACATTGCATTGAGATTTTTATCTATTTTTTTTATTTACATATAGTATAGTATTTATTTTTTAGGGTCCAACTACCTTTCACTAGTTGCAAGATACCCAAATTTTGTCCTTTTCTAATTTAGCCAATAGTTCTAATGGCTAAATTATTTAACAACTAAGAGGTGTTCAAATGGTTGTTAACGCAGCAGTCTCTATCATTTGGTACACTGTATTGTATTACATTATTTTGTATTATTTAATACAAGTGTATTGTATTATATTGTATACTATGATAATATATATTGTTTAGTATTACACTGTATTGTATTAATTTTATATTAATAGTAAATTAACATTATTTAGATTTATTATTATTATTCTTATATTAATTATTAAAATATAAATATAATATAAGTCAACATGTAATTGAAGTGCGCAAGCCCAAAGGGATTGCATAACAAAATTGTGTACACTTTTTCCACAAAATTGTTCACTCTCTTCATATCAAAAGGGAAATAGTAAAGAAGCAAATAAGGGAAGACAACCAAAAAACGGTGAGTTTTTTTACTTCCATTTTTTTATTTTTTTAATTAATTCGTTAAAACATATGTAGTATGAATGAATTGATTGAAAAATTAAAGCTGTTAATAAAAAAATTGCCATTTTTTTTCTGGCACTTTTCTTGTCAATTTAAAGCTAACGGCCCCGGGTAGTTGCTGACCTGCCACAGGATTAGTTGTTGACTCCTAATAATTATTTGACCTTGTTAAATCAAATGGAACAACGGCCCCGTCAGGGAGTTGGCCGGTTCAGCTGACGCCTCCAAATTCCCTCGGGTCAGTGAATGCAACCCTTAACCAGGCATTGACAAGTGATGATTTGGCGTCAGAAAACGTAAGGGCACTGTTAATGTGAAAAATCATTTTTTTTAATTTAATACCCACAAGATGTGGTTGGGTGGGCTGTGTTAATTCCACAACCTGCTTCGATTTTATCTGTTCTACTTAATTTATTTATTTAAGTTATATCGTCTGTAATTTACGTCAAAATCAAATATATTCATTTATAATCTCACGATTATTTCACCTATTACCAATTGTTTTCTAGGGTCCGGCTACGGCTCTCGGTGACACCATACCACCAGTTTTCGTCTTTTGTTATTGGCAAATTGTAGTTAACTTCTTACTTTCTCTTTTATTTACATTTTCATTCTAATATAATGAAAAACTGCAATTAGCTTGTTACTAACCTCTAAAATTACTCTTCTTTAAATACATTTTCATCTAAATTTTTTTATTCCTAAACTATCTTCACATAGCAAATACATTTATTGATTCAAATAATCTTATCCTTTAATTTTTAGTTTTAACCCATTAAAGTTATTTCATCATGTACAAAATATAATTCTTTAAGATAATAAAATCTAAAAAAATCTATTTTATTGGATGTTTGGGAAGTGAGTAAATGGAGAGTGGGGTGAAATGAGAGAGAGAGAGAGAGAGAGAATAGCGATAAAAATTAAAATATTGTTAGTGAGTATTGTCTCATGACATATGCAAATGCAATTGGATCTAGAAATTATAGTTTTAAATCTTCATGCCTAGAAGTGACTAAAAGGTTCAATGGTTGAAATAGAAAATTTGGGCAATTTATTTGTAATCATAACAATAAAATTAACTGTGATAGTATGCAATTTTTTTTTGAAATTATAATGATTAGAACCAAAATGGGAAATACATTTTTGGCACCAATCATGATGGTTATAATCTTTTTCTACCTTAATTTTAATAAGGATATAATTAAACTCTATATAATCAAAGAGGTCAATGATTAAATAAATAAAAAAATTTAACGGATGAGGATGGACTACTCGCATTTCAAAAAATTGAGTAGAGTAACACGTGTTAATTTATTTTGTGAGACATCAAATTTATACTTTGCTAAATAGTGATTATTAAATAATACATAGATCTATTATATATTAAATAATTAATATATATTTTCATGCAAATCTTAAATTAAGTTATTAAAAAAAGTCAAACTAGCTAACGGATTTAAGTGCAAAAATTTAAAATGATTCGGTGTTATGTATCTAAATATTAAAATTTTATCAATTTTTAATGTGCAAGCAAACAACAGGGATTGTATTGGTAATTTCGTATTAAATTATCTAAGCCATTAAACTACTTTAATATTAAATCTTATTGTTCATAATAGCTGATAAGAAATTAACAAAAAGTGAGAGTATGGTGTAACAAAGACACCATAGTCATATAAAATCATAGATATCTTCCTTCAATAGT
This sequence comes from Citrus glauca, assembly GCA_029633175.1. Lineage (NCBI taxonomy): Eukaryota > Viridiplantae > Streptophyta > Magnoliopsida > Sapindales > Rutaceae > Citrus > Citrus glauca. Next base: position 9,047,562 of record JAQOOD010000005.1, read on the forward strand.
GTTTCTCTCTGTAAGAGAGACACTGAATGGAAGCCAACCATGGACTTTTATAGTTCGAGAAAATGCTCATTAGGTGGGCGTCATAATCTCTTTGTTCTCCAGATTTCTTTTGTTTTCCTTTTTTCCCATTAGACGGTGTAAAGGCAGCATTAAGGGGCTTGGGTGGGTACACTCAGTTCAGGATATTATAGTCTTTATTCGAAGAATGGAAACCAAAGAATTAATCAAGAAGTGCAGCGCCATAACGATAGAAGAAGAAGAAGACGAAGACAAGTTTATTTTTGGGGGCCAAATGAAGGAGAAAGGAGCTAAGTTAGTAGCAGGCTGTATAGTAGGCAAAATCCTTACTACAAGGAGCACCAGTTACGAAGGTGTAAGGGCAGCATTACAACAAGCTTGGCGTCTGGCAGGGGTAGTCAAAGTTGAGAGCTTGCGGAATAAAATTTTCATGTTCAAATTCTCCTTAGAAGAGGACAAACGAAGAGTGCTAACAGGAGGTCCATGGCACTATGACCGTGCCCTCATTGTTCTCCAGGAACCAAAGGGGATAGGCGACGTAACAGAGCAACCATTTTCACATGTCTCATTTTGGGTGCAACTGCATAATGTACCTCTGATGTGTATGGATGTGAGCATCATACGTGAAATTGGTGCTAAAATTGGGAAAGTAGAGGATGTAGCAACGGATGCCACTGGAGACTGCTTTGGCGAATATGTCCGTGTCCGAATTTTCATAGATGTCACAAAGAGACTAAAGAAGATTATTAAGATCCAGCAAGAAGATGGGAGAGAAATTCCAATTGGCGTGCTTTATGAGAAGTTACCAGATTATTGTTTTTGTTGCGGTTTCATTGGGCATCAATATAGAGAGTGTGCATAATATGGAGGCCAACCGAAGGAGGAGATGGCATATGGGGCCTGGTTAAAAGCTGCTCCACTCGTTGATCGAACAAGAAATCAGCGGAATAAAAACATGGGAAATAGAGAGCAAAGAAGATCACAACAAGAGGGGGTGGAAGCAGAAAACGCAAGCACACATAATCCCCAACATCCAAACCCAGTAGGTGAAAATGGGGCTGGGTTAACCCCAAGTCAGGGAGAAGAAGAAGTTGGTAGCTTGCAAATGGGGTTGAAACACGTGGCAGAGGGGCATGGGGAAACATCACTGGTTCAGGGGCAAGAACTGCAATGGCTTCAAGTTGACAACAAATGTCAGAATGGTGCAGCAGAAAATAAGGAAGAGCCTAAAATCTCGAGTCAAAGAGCGGGAAACCAAAAAGAAAAAGGCATCGTAGAGGGAAAGGAGTTAAGGAGGCAATCTGAAATGGATCTAACAATTAACCAGGCCAAGCCCACTGAGATAGCCCAAATGAGTTCGGCTGAAGAAGCGGAGAATGAGGAGGCTTGCCAAAAAAAGGCTAAGGGTAAGTGGAAAAGATGGAAGAACCAAGCAAGAGACTCAAATAAGACGAGGAGTATTTCAGTAAAGCCTAATACCGCTAAGCGGACAAGTTGCGACACAAAAATGACAGACCAAAAAAATAAAAAACCAAGGCTGGAAAGTCTTACTGTAGGCACATCAACTCGAGCCCCAGAAAACTCTCACTTAGCTAATATTAAGCTTCAAGGGGATAATGCAGTCATGGAAATGGCGGAGATGATAGAGGTCACAGTGAAGGAGAGATCGGCGGAGGTTGGATACCAGCCCTGCCGGAAACAATGAAAATTATAAGCTGGAATGTCCGTGGTTTGGGGAATACTCGGACATTCCTAGCTGTTAAGGATATTCTCCGAGAGCACAAGACTCATATTTTGTTCGTTTGCGAAACGAAGATGAAGCAGGTGCAGATGGCTAATGCGGGGAAAGCTATGGGTTATGATAATTGTTTTAGTGTCGGAAGAAATGGAATAGGGGGAGGCTTAGCTCTGCTGTGGAATAAGGAGAGTGATATCAGCATAGTTTCGTACAGCAGTCATCATATAGATGCTGTGGTTATTGGGGTAAATGGAAAAAAATAGAGGTGCACCGGCATATATGGCCACCCGGAATCGACGGAAAAAAGGCATACATGGACTCTACTGCGGAGGTTGGCCGGTTTATTTAGCTATCCTTGGTTATGTTTTGGCAATTTCAACGAAATCTTGAACTTGAATGAAAAACTGGGGGGCAATGACAAATGCTTGAACAAGGTGGCTGAATTCAGAGAAGTAGTCAACGATTGTAGGTTGGTAGATTTGGGATGTAGGGGGTACCCATTTACGTGGTCAAACAAGAGATATGGACCCAATTTGGTTGAAGAGAGGCTGGATAGGTTTCTAGGGAGTAAGGGATGGGAGCAATCACCGTATGAGCTCAGTGTTTCCAACCTGAATTCGTGGTGCTCAGACCATAGTCCTGTTATGCTGGAAATGCAAGAGAGGTCTCGGCTCAATTTGCAGAAGCGGAACTGTCAACGAAGGTTGTACTATGAGGACATGTGGAGTCCTTATGAAGAGTGTCAAAGTATTGTGCAGCAGGAGTGGATGGGTTGTAGAAGCTGGAGAGAAGGAGACCTTGTTGATTCGTTTAAGCGAGTAGCATATAATTCAATGGTCCAGCTGCTGGTCTGGAGCAAAAAGGAATTTAAGGGCAGAAAGGAGAAGCTGCAGCAGCTGAAGAAAAAGCTATCAAGTTTGAAAAGCCAATTCAAGCAATTTGAGGAAGTAAATGACATTAGAAGCACGGAAAAATAGATTGAGCGGCTGTTGCTGGAAGAGGAAGTGCACTGGAAGCAAAGATCTCGAGCCGATTGGTTGAAGGAGGGTGATAAAAACACGAAGTTTTTCCACTTAAAGGCGTCATCTAGGAAACGGAAGAATCATATATGGGGGATCCAAAATTTGCGGAACGAATGGATTGAAGATAGTGAGGAGATGGACAAGATTTTCTGTGCATATTTCGAAGATCTTTTTGCAACATCCAGTCCCTCGGGGAGGCATATAGAAGCTGCTCTTGCAGGAGTAAAGCCGAAAGTTAATGCGGAGATGAATAACCACCTGAACATGCCTTTCACAGCGGAGGAGGTAATCAATTCTCTTTTGCAAATGTGCCCCACAAAAGCGCCGGGACCCGATGGACTGCCAGCGGCCTTCTTTCAGAAGCACTGGAGTTCGGTAAAACGAGGAGTCATATCTACCTGTCTCCATATCCTGAATGACAGAGGTAAAATTACTCCGCTTAACCATACATACATTGCTTTGATTCCAAAAATTGCCAAGCCTCAGCGAGTGTCCGATTTTAGACCAATAAGCCTTTGTAATGTCATTTATAGGATAGTAGCAAAAACGATTGCTAATAGGCTTAAACAGATCCTAAATCAAGTGATATCTCCGTCCCAAAGTGCTTTTGTCCCTTCTCGCTTGATTACAGATAATGTTATAGTCGGTTATGAGTGTTTACATAAGATTAGACATTGTAAGGGGAAGCGACATGGGCTGGTGGCGCTTAAGTTAGACATTAGTAAGGCTTATGATAGAGTAGAGTGGGACTTTTTAAAGCACACAATGTTGCGGTTAGGCTTCTCTAGTAAATGGGTGGAGTTAATTATGTAATGTATTACTACAGCCTCTTTTTCAGTGGTCATTAATGGAACAACCACAGGGACGATTTATCCTCAGAGGGGGCTTAGGCAGGGGTGCCCTCTATCCCCTTACCTTTTTCTAATGTGTGCTGAGGTTTTTTTGGGTCTGATTGAGCAGGTCGTGCAGTAAAAGCTTCTTCATGGAATTCAGTTCGGCAAAGACATCAACATCTCCCATTTATTGTTTGCGGACGACAGCTTAATCTTTACCCGAGCAAAAAAAGAAGACTACAATCATTTAAAAGCTTTATTTGAGTGCTATGGCAAGGCCTCCGATCAGATTTTTAATTTTGAAAAATCATCAATGTTCTTTAGTGCTAGCACAAAAGATGATCAGATTTCAGCTATCAAAGATATTTTCCAGCTGAAAGTGGTGTCTCGATATGAAAAGTATCTAGGCCTGCCATCAATGATAGGGAGGAGGATAAAGAGCTTCTTTAAGGAGACCAAGCTCAGGGTGTTGAACAAAGTCAGAAGTTGGCAGCGCAAGTACTTTTCAAGTGGAGGCAAGGAGGTCTTGATCAAAGCTATTGCTCAAGCAATCCCGTCTTATGCAATGAGTGTGTTTAAAGTTCCGGTAGGGATTTGCGAGGATATTCAACGAGCAGTGGCCAAATTCTGGTGGGGAACCGATAGGCAGAAGAGCGGCATTCACTGGATGAAATGGGAACGGATGAGTTGTGCAAAGGTGAGGGGTGGTTTGGGTTTCCAAGACCTATCAAGCTTTAATCAAGCTTTAGTGGCCAAACAAGGATGGCGAATTATGCAGTCTCCAGACTCTCTGGTGGCAAAAGTGTTGAAAGCTAGGTATTTTAAGCATGAGAGCTTTATGACTGAGAGATTGGGGTCCAGACCTTCCTTCATTTGGCGAAGTGTGTTGTGGGGGAGGCAGGTGCTCCAAAAAAGGTCTAGGTGGAGGATTGGCAATAGGGAGAGAGTAAAGGTGTACCACAATAATTGGACACCCAGACCCTCAACTTTTAGGCCAATTTCAGCTCCAACAATGGATCCAGACACGATAGTGGCAAAGCTTATTGACAGCGAGCAACGCTGGAACGATCAGCTGATTTGTAACCAATTCAGAGCAGAAGACGCAGAAGCTATCTCTCAACTCCCTTTGCCGAGGAGGCCTCATGAGGATCAGCTAATATGGCATTATGATAAAAGAGGCCATTATTCTGTCAAAAACGGCTACCAAGTGGCGATGCAGCTGAAGTTCCCAGACAAGCCAAGTTGCTCAACCAGGCCTCAGTGGAATGCTATCTGGAAACTTTCAATTCCAGAAAAGATTAAAATCTTCTTGTGGAGAGCAGCCCATGATCTCTTGCCTACAGCGGGAAACTTATGGAAAAAGAGAATTTTGCAGGAGTCGACATGCCAACTTTGCTGCAGCAGGACGGAATCCATCAGTCATGCTCTCCTGGAGTGCAAAATGGCAAAGAAGGTCTGGAACGCTTATCAAATATCAGTTGACTCGTTTAGGACGCACAACCACGACATAATTGGGTTATTACAAGAGGTGCCTCTACAGAATGCTACTATAGAAATGACCTTGGTGGCTGCATTGCTTTGGGCTATTTGGAATGCGAGAAATAAATGGTTGTTTGAGGGCAAGCAAGAGCATCCAACCAGAGTAGTGGCTCGGGCTGAATCTGTGGTAGAGTCATTTAGAAAGGTTAGACAACCTGAATCTATCTTTGCTGCAAGTATGAGGGCTGGGAAGCAGCTGCAGTGGTGCCCTCCCCCAACAGATTAGCTGAAAATAAATGTGGATGCAGCAGTGGATATTAAGAAGCAAGTGTCAGGTTTTGGGGTGGTTATTAGAGATGCAAATAGCAAGTGCAGAGCTGCTGCAATTAAGAGCTCGAAGTTTGCTGGAAGTGTTGTAATGGCTGAAGCTGCAGCCATGGTGTGGGGACTGCAGGTGGCATCAAATGCTGGTGTTACTAATGGAGTTTTTGAATCTGATTCTTTAGAAGTAGTTGAGCTAGTGAACAAGAAATCTAGTACTTTGTTTGAAGTGTTTTGGGTGATCTCTGAAATTCTGGAAAAGCAGAAGACTTTCCAGAATTTCAAGGCTCAACATGTTAGTAGGAAATGGAATGGTGTTGCTCATGAGTTGGCTAAGTTAGCCTTGCTTAGAAACGAAACTGTAATGTGGTTGGATGATTTTCCAACCGACATCATGCCTATTCTCTCCAGTTAATATATTGAAAGGGATACTTTCTTTCAAAAAAAAAAAAAAGAAGACACCATAGTCGGACCCTATTTCTATGTTGGGTGATTACTTTTAGATTGTTGTAGCTACATTATCTGTAAGCTAGCCGCTGCCATTTATTTAATCTTTGAGCTAGTTAGGACTTACACAGTGATAATACAATTTTAATTGGTCTATATGTGTGAATAAGAATTCATACATGAATACAAAATTCAAACACTCATTTTCAATCACTATTTTGAAATAGAGTCATTTTATGATGCTGTTATAAAAATTTCATCATTAAATAGTGAAGTAAATATGTTTGGTTGGATTTAATTAACGATTCACAAATTAAATGTGTATTTGGATAATATTTTGATTACAAATATTTAATTTACAGGAAATCAAATCGGTTAAATAAGTTTTAAAGTATAGACTATTTAAACTTTTGTATTTTTTTAAATATGTATTCTAATATTAACATAGTTCAATCTTAGGTTTTAATCTTATTATCACTATTAACATGTGTTGTTGAGGTAATTCAAATTTATTATGTACACATCTAAATTAAGAAGTATATTTGCATATTTAATGTTCAATTTTATTGGTGATTTAGAAAATATAAATCAATTAATTAAAAATAAAATTATTTTCATGAAACATACATATTGCAAACAACTAGAAATATTATCTGCTAATTATTAAGTGATTATTTATTTATCTACTAATTAAGCCAATGGTAAAATAATAACCCCATATCAATTTTGTACAATATCATGCAATATCGTAGAAGGATCCTTAAAATAGATGAGAGATCATTCCACCTGTATAAATGTTCAGTTGTAGACATTGCACATCATTTATGAAGTTATTTTTTTAATTTCTAATTAGACACACACGCACACTAAATGAGACTTGAACTCATATCTAGGTTTTGATAGGACTGCTTATTAACTTATTAATCAGTAGATCTAGGCCTTGGCCTTGAATCATATTTTTGTAGTTAAAATAGATGTACACACAGGTAAATTAAATTTTCTAGCTACCATGGGCTTTTATTTTAATATACATTGGAGGATTTTATGTGGTGTGCTAACAAACGGGATTTATCACAATTTTACAGGGGTATGAGTAACACAACTCAATAAATTATTATCTTTCGTATTTAGTGAAGTTATTAATTTAACTAGTACATTAGCTTAGTTTGGGAGCGATAGAGTTTGTTATTTAAAAAATGTTATTAATTTATTTAATATTCACGTATTGAGGTGTGGGCAACTTATTTAATTTTTATATTTTGAGTTAAGTGTTCGTTTAGTTCCCATACTTTAGAAAATCCCTGAAGACACCCTTACTGTTAATATCTTATACTCTTATGCTTACTTTCTATTTCCTTTTATAATAATATCTTAAAACAATATCCTTAGGGTTATTAATAAAAATATATACTAATTTATTAAATTAGCCCTAAAAGTAAAAGTTAGTATAAGTTTTTCGTTATTATTTTTCTTTTAGGGTTAATTTAAAAAATTATTTTTCAGAAATAATTATTACTAAGATTGTTACAAGGATATTGTACATTGCTTTAAACTTGTTGATATTAACTTATTTATAAATAATTATAAGCAAGATTATTGCGAGGGTACAAAAAATACTAGCTTTTTCATACTAACTCGTTAATTTGCTGAAAATGATTATTGGTCAATTTCTTAATTAAAATTTACTGATAAATGATTATTAGTTAATTTACTAATTAAACTCTTTATAGATACATTAATTAATATTAAGAATATTGTTCAAGGGTATTATTGTAAAAGTAAAGAAAAATAAGGGTAAGAATATAACATATTTAACTATAAAGGTGTCTTGAGATATTTCTATAATATATACACTAATTAGGATCTTAAATCAAAATATAGAGATTAAACAATCATATATCGTAGGTTTAAACATATTATGAATAAAACTATATATATTGAAATATAAGTGTGTAACCTAAGAGGGGGTGAATTGAAATTTAAAAAAAATTATCCTAGCAAATTTACACAACAAGCAATCTAATGTCTTAATAAAAATTAAAAGCAATAAGTTCAATAAAAGTGTAATAATTAAAGAGTAAGAGAGAAGAGAAACAAACACACGAATTTTTACGTGGTTCGGCAATCCCCGCTTACATCCACGCCTTTAAGTGATCCAAGCTTGAGGATTTTACTATCTAAGCCTTTCCAAAGCTTCAACCGATTACAATTGACTTCAAGGTGTCAATGAACCTTTAACAATAAAGAGATTATCTCCTAATCTCTTCACTGAAGTGTCTCACACACTCAAACTCTTACAATTGAGATGAATAAATGAGAGCTGCAATAAAACTCACTTAATGACTAGATATTCAAAACTGAAGAACAAGAAATGATTCAATGTTTGTATTTTGCAAGTTTTAAGGTTCAAGATATCTCGTGTGCATTTTGTTTTTGCTTGTTGGAAAACTTGAAAATGAGTTGGATTTGAGTTCTTACAATTTGAGCTCAAAAACTAGTTGTTATGTATATTTTGGTCGTAACCGAATTGTCAGTTATGGACATCCGGTTAGCCGCTTAATGTTACTGTTACAACTACAATTTTAAATTTCTAAATATCCAGTATGCTACTTTGTCAAATCTGGATTGCCGCTTATGCTCAGAAGCTTACTGCTCAACAATTGGATTTTCGTTTGCAGGATCCGGTTAGCCGATTGCTACAGTAACTGCTACAGTAAAATATTTTTTAATTTTACAGCTTGTCCCCAAAATTGTATAAAACTATATTAAGGCCCAAAACGTTATGAAAGTTTGCAAATATGTCCAACTTCAGAATTTTAAATAATGCTTTGTCAATCTCAAAACTTTTTAAAATTATGATTTTATCCAAACTATGTGAAATTATAAAATGACCCAAAATATTTAAATAGTTTCAAGTAAGTCCAAATTTGAAATTCAAAAGCAATATCAAAAGTTTTAAAATACATTTATTTTAGTCCAAAACACTTTGATTTCATAGCATTATTTTCTTATTATAAAAACATAATTCATAAATTTTTGTTTAATCAATATATGTGGTTTGTTATCATCAAAATCAATATCTATAGCTATATAAGCTAACAATCTCCTCCTTTTTTATGATGACAAAACACATTACAAAGATTTAATCTAGTTATAAAAAGCCCCACTTTAACAATGCAAGGTTAAAAAATTTATTTAAAACAGATTCCCACTGCATACATGCATACTCCCCCTGGATACATGCATATTTTTACAACACTTTTTATAACACATATTAAATAATTCTCCCCTATTATCATCAAAAAGAATAAAAGAATAAGAGAATAAGAGATTCTCTTATTAATCTTCAACATCACAATATAAGCACATTAGTTCAAAAATATCCATAAGTATAAGAAAATTCATATAATCCATAACAAACAATCAAAACAAAACCATATTATCCAAAACAAATACATATCATCCAAAACAAATACATAATCTAAAAGCATAATAACCATCCATAGAGTCGAAAATAAAAGAACATAATGCAGTAAATGAAATGTAGGTGTGTCTAAATACAAGCATAAGAAAACTACTCAGAAGGTGAGGATGGAGGTGGATACGGATATGGAATGCCGAAGTGCTCAAAGAGAAGGCGCTGTCCATGAATGAGCTATTGCTGCAGCTGCCGCTACTGCTGCTGTTGAAACTCAGTCTACCCCACCGAGAGTGTCCGCACCTCATCCATAAGCTGCTGAAGAGTAACCTCTTCATAGGGAGGAGGCTGTAGAGGTGATTAAACGGATGTAGAGACATCAGGAGCTGAAGTAATCATGGGAGGATCTCAGCGTCTACGCTGCCCCCGAAATGAGAGTGAGAAAATGGACAGCTGATCGGCTGGAACCACAACATTAAGTGGCCAATCATCATTTGGAGCAAGAAAAGTAAGCTTGTTCTCAATGTATTTGACCCAAGTGCCATTTTTTCACTCAAAGCCTAAGTCGAAAATAGCATCATCCCCGATACCCTTAGACGGCCTACATAACGGTTCTTTAATCAGTACATCAAAAAATTTCAGGATTCGGTAATGAAATGACCATATGGAAGGGAGCGGGTAATCAACTTAGGTATACTGAGCATATTTCGGACAATGGTATATCTTAAGTTGACTGGACGATGTCTAAGAATATAATCAATCAAGGCGACATTCATATGAGAGACCTCATCCAAATGGATTAATTTAGGAAGGACAATACTTTAAATAAAACGAAGTAAAATCTGGGTTTGAAGACAAAGACATTAGGTGCAAAAATAGACAGTACAATCTTCATCGGAAAGGTCGACACGACGACATATATTCTTAACAGCATCAATATAAACATAGTCATTAATATCAGGAGGTTTCCTAGGAGAAAAAATGTCTAGGCCATCATCGGAAGATTCTAGGATGGAGTTCAACTCCAAATCATCAAATTCAATCAAAACTCTTCCAACTGTGGTGATTACTCGATTCTCTTTCTTCGCAGAACAATCCATATTCGAGTAAAATACTTTCACTAAGTCAGGATATACATTTTCCTCAACAACAAGTGCATTAAGCCAACCAACATCTTCCAACAATTGCAATAAAGTTCTATTGCTAATACTAAGATTATTTAACCAATCCGGTAAAATAAAAAAGGTTTGGAGTACCTCACGAGCCATGAACTATTAGTGAAATTGTTTGGCTAGATATTTCTTGTTCTGAAAGTGTGTGGACTCAAAATTGGATTGATTGGAGGTGCCCCCTGCTTGCTGTGACCGGTTGGTTGGTTGAACTGGTTCTTTGCCTTTCTTTTGAATCGGCCGAGAGCTGGACATTGTGATTTGGAGTGATTTGAAGTGAAATAAGGCAATGAGAAGGAATGAAATGAAGATTGAAAGAGATTTTGAGAAGCAATTTGGATCAAAAATGACTTGAGGAGAAGAATTTTAGAGAGAGAAAATGTTCAGTTAAACCTTAGGTTGAGATTTGGATTTAGGGATTTAGATATTGAAAATGAATTTTGAGTTTGATTTTAGGCATAAGAACAGATGGGGATTAGGATTTATGGACTGATTTGCATCAAAACCGAGTAGAAATGGTGGATTTTGAGTGAAAAAATGAGAGAGAGGGACCAGCTTTTAGAGAGGGAACAAGAACTAGATTGCCGAATGAAGATGAAAGAAGAACAGTTGAAATAGCTCCCGAAACCGGCTTGCCATTTGTCACTAACCAGCTAGTTGGTTGTGACCAGAAGCTTGAAAACTGAAACCAGCTTGCCGGATGAGCTTAACTGGAAATCTTGTTTTGTTCCAGCAAGGGCTTCACGCAAATCCAATTTTCTGGATATCACAAATCGACTTGCTGGTTGAATCTAGAAGATAGCAAGTGAAAATCGGCTTACCGATTTTCCTGAACCGGTTGGCCGAATGAGTCCAGAATGCGGCCAGAGTACAGGACGAATTTGAATAATTGGCTATCTAGTTAAATCCAGTGAAGGCCATACTTGAATTCGGTTTTCTGGATTGATAATCCGGTTATCCGAATATTGACCCGAGAGAAATCAATAATAAAAACGGTTTTTCGAATGAAAGGAAGTGGTATACCAGTTTAGACTTGGAAATCTTTTTGTCTCTAATTGAATTTTTACAAGCTCTTATACTTGTATTACACACACTATTTTATTTTTGGCCTTTTAAAATTGATTAATTTTAAATTATTTTGAGATTTAAAACCTTTTAATAAGCCATTGAATGCATGAAATATGAAATCATAAAATCATAAATTTACAAACATATCAAGCTATCTAATTCATGAAGTATAAATCCATATGATAACAAACATATTAAGCCATGTAGTAAAACATGAATTAAGAATCAACATTCATCATTCCAAGCTCATGTCTTATCTTTATAAAATGCTCTTCGCTAAGAGGTTTTGTAAAAATATCCGCAAGTTGATTTTTAGTTGAAACAAATCTAATTACGGCATCTCATTTTTGAACATGATCTCTAAGGAAATGATGTCTAATTTCTATATGCTTAGTCCTACAATGTTGAATGAGATTCTTGGAAAGATTTATAGCACTAGTACTGTCACATAAGATAGGTATTTGATCAAGCTTAATACCATAATCTCTAAGGGTTTGTTTCATCCAAAGCTTTTTTGTACAACTACCTGCGGCAATATATTCTGCCTCGGTGGTTGAAAGCGCAACTGAGTTTTGTTTCTTACTAAACCAAGAGACAAGAGAATGGCTTAGGAAGTGACATGTTCCACTAGTACTTTTTCTATCAACCTTATACCCAGCAAAATCGACATCCGAATAACAAGTTAAATCAATATGAGTTCCTCTAGGATACTAAAGGCCAAGATTAATGGTGCCATTTAAATATTGAAAAATGTGTTTGACAGCAAGCATGTGAGACTCTTTAGGATGAGATTGAAATCTAGCACACAAGCATACACTAAACATAATATCAGGCCTACTAGTAGTCAAGTAGAGTAAGGATCCGATCATACCTCGATATGTCTTGATATCAACTTCCTTACTTTTCTCATCTTTGTCCAGCTTTATAGTAGTCTTTATGGGAGTGCTTTTTACCGTTCCATTATCATAACCAAATCTTTTGAGTAGATCTTTTATGTACTTGGCTTGGTTTATGAAAATTCCTTCCTCGTTTTGTTTGATATTAAGTCCAAAGAAGTACTTCAACTCTCCCATCATACTCATCTCAAACTCTTGGCTCATACATAATGAAAAATCTTTACATGACAACTCATTAGTAGAACCAAACATAATATCACCAACATAAATTTGAACAATAAGTATGTCTTGGTTCTTATGCTTAACAAAAAGAGTTGTGTCCGCTTTTCTCATCGAAAAATCGTTATCCAACAAGAAGTTTTTAAGCCTATCATATCAAGCTCTAGGTGCTTATTTTAAACCATACAAAGCCTTGGATAACTTATACACATGATCTGGAAATTTTTCATTTTCAAAACCAGGAGGTTGTTTCAGATAAACTTCCTTCATAATATATCCATTTAAGAAAGCACTCTTGACATCCATTTGATATAAAATAAAATCCTTATGACATGTATATGCTAACAACATCCCAATGGATTCTAACCTTGCTACAGGTGCAAAAGTTTCATCAAAATCAATTCCTTCTTTCTGGTTGTAACATTGAGCTACTAATCTAGCTTAATTTCTTACAACCACACCAGATTCATCCATTTTATTTCTAAAAACCCATTTAGTGCCTATAATAGATTGATGTTCTGGATTAGGAACTAACTCCCACACATTATTTCTCTCAAATTGATTCAACTCCTCTTGTATTGCCATAATCCAAGATTCATCATTTTCCACATCCGCAAAGGATTTTGGTTTAATTTGAGAAATAAATGCAGCATGCTCACATGTGTTCCTAAGATATGATCTAGTGGTAACACCTCGTGAGGGATCTCCTAAAATTACATCCTTAGGGTGAGAGGAAACATACTTCCACTCCTTGGGGAGTGTTTGAGAAGTACCTTTACTTTACTCTACATTTGATTCTTCATGATATTCCTCTTGAATTCCATGTAATACATCTTCTTGGTTGTCATTTGATGCTTCTTGTTGTTGTTCTTCTTCTGTATTATCATCAACAATGGCTTTCTTCGTAGAGGCAGGGTTAGACTCATCAAAAATAACATGCATAGATTCTTCCACAACTAAAGTGCTTTTGGTATAAACTCTATAAGCTTTACTTGAATTTGAATAACTAAGAAAAATACTAACATCGGATTTTGGATCAAATTTACCAAAATTATCTTTTGTGTTAAAAAAAACATTTGCATCCAAAAACTTTAAAATTGATGTGCAATGCCAAAGTCATTACAAAAATTTTCAAATGCATGATTTTTAAGCTCTCCACCATGATCACTTCTAATACAAGTAATAGAATAACCTTTTTCGTTTTAAACCTTTTTATAGAAAATTCGAAATGCATCAATGGTTTCATCCTTATTAGCTAAGAACAATACCCATGTGTATTTAGAATCATCATCCACAATTACAAATGCATAATATTTTCCATTTAAACTAGTATATGTAGAATGTCCAAACAAATCTATATGAAGCAATTGAAGTGGTTTTGAAGTAGAGATATGATTCTTGGTTTTGAAGGAAGTCTTGATTTGTTTTCCAAATTGGCATGCGTAACAAATTCTATCCTTTTGAAAACTGATTTTTGGAAGACCTTTAACTAAATCATTTTTCACGACTTTTGAAATCAAATCCATGCTTGCATGACCTAATCTTCTATGCCACAACCAACCATCATCATGTAATGCGGAGAGACATTTATCAAGTAATGATGCACAATCTATATTAATGGTATAGAAATTAACACATCCATTTCCTACAAATAAGACTTTCCCATCACATGCATTCTCAATAACATATTTCGATTCATCAAAGATAACTCTATATCTTTTATCGTATAATTGACTAATACTAAGCAAATTGTGTTTCAAGTTTTCAACCAAACACACTTTTCAATGAGAGTAGAGGATACATTACCGACATTTCTAATCCCAATGATTTTTCCTTTTGAATTATCTCCAAACGATACATCTCCACAATTTTTAATCTTAGTGAAACTTAAAAACCAAGAATAATTCCATGTCATGTGTCTTGAACAACCGCTGTCCAAGTACCACTTATTCTTCTTCTTCTTCAAGCCCTGTAAAGAAAATCTCAAGTTTTAGGGACCCAACCTTTTTGGGTCATCGAGAGTTAGCAATGGTTCCTTTCGGAACCTAAACACATTTCACACTATAATATGCATTTCTCTTCACTGCACATCTATTTTTCATATGACCATCTTGATTACAATAATGACATCCAATTTGATTGTTAATAGATGTATTCTTCAAAAAATAGCTCTTGTAAAATTTTTGTTTCAAATTTGGTTTATAACCAACGCCACTTTTGTCAAATATACATTTTTGTGAGTTTAGCAAATTGTCCAACATCTTTTTCCCATTTGTGAATTTTAACACAATTTCATTTAATTCATTGCTCTTCTTTCTAGGCATTTCATTTTCATTTTTCAAGTATTCATGTGTGACTCTAATGCTCATGTGAAGTGCTAGAATTCTCACATAATGCTATGCTATCATGCAATGTTTTATTTTCTAATTCTAGGCATGTCATCTTTGTACTAAATAATTCATTTTTATTTTTAAGCTCTATCATCTTCTTTTTAAGAGATATATTCTTTTTACCGATCTTCATCAGCTCATCATACAAATCCTTAAAGGCATCATGTAATTCATCATATGTAGGAAGAGCACTTACCTCATCAAGTTCATCATATGATTCTTCCCCAACGGCCATGAGACCTAAGTTTGTCATTTCTTGTTGCTCATCCTCATCACTTGTTTCCTCATCGCTATCATCCCATGTGGCCACCATAGCTTTCTTCTTGAGTTTGTTGAGAATAGGACACTCCGGTCGTATGTGTCCGGGCTTTTTACATTCATAATAAGTGATTGGGTCATTCTCCTCCTTCTTATTCTTGTAGCCTCTGAACTTTCTCTGCTCATTATTCTTCTTGTAAAATTTTCTGAATCTTTTAGCCAACATAGCCAACTCCTCATCATCCATTTCTCTTTCCTCATCACTCTCACATTTTGAAGTCTTAAGAGCAATGTTTTTCTTCTTTTCCTCATGCCCTTTTTTAGCTGCCAAATCTTCTTCATATGAAATGAGAGAACCAATTAAATCATCAATAGGTAATACATTTAAATCATTTGCTTCCTCAATGGCAGTCCTTTTTGGTCTCCATTCCTTAGGTAGTGACCTAATGATTTTCTTGATTTTTTCGCTATTTGAAAAAGTCTTCCCTAGAGCTCCTAGAGTGTTCACTATGTCCATAAATCTAGTATACATAGAGTACACATTTTCATTTTGTTCCATTTGGAACAATTCATATTATCGAGTGTACCTATTTATTTTAGATTCTTTCACTTGGTTTGTGCCTTCATAGACAACCTCAGGTTTGTGCCAAATCTCATTAGCACTTTCGCAACTAGACACTCTATGAAACTCTTTCTTATCCAGTGCACAAAACAAGGCATTCATGGCCTTGGAGTTTAGAGAGGCTTTTCTCTTTTCAAATTCATTCTAATCCCGTGAAGGTTTTGGAATATCTTTTCCGAATTTATTTTTAGTCAAAGGCATAAAAGGACCATCATTAACAATTTCCCAAATCTCATAATCTAAGGCTTGCATGTAAATTCTCATCCTCAATATGGGTAATCATTTCCATCAAAGTAAGGTAGTCTAGTGGTGGGTTGTCTTTCTTTAAATGTGGAATTATTTTGGGTTGCCATTGATATTTAGCTTTAGATGGTTAAGTCTAAATAAGAGCATCAAGCTCTGATACCAAATGAAATATAAGTGTGCAACTCAAGAGGGGGTGAATTGGAATTTTAAAAAAATTATCCTAGCAAATCCACACAACAAACAATCTAATGTCTTAATAAAAATTGAAAGCAATATGTTTAATAAAAGTACAATAATTAAATAGTAAGAGAGAAGTGAAACAAACACACAAATTTTTACGTGGTTCGGCAATCCCCGCCTATGTCCACGCCTCCAAGCGATCCAAGCTTAAGGATTTTACTATCCAAGCCTTTCTAAGGCTTCAACCGATTACAATTGACTTCAAGATGTCAATGAAGCTTTACAACAAAGAGATTATCTCCCAATCTCTTCACTCAAGTGTCTCATACACTCAAACTCTTGCAATTGAGATGAATATTTAGAGTTACAATAAAACTCACTCAATGAGTAGATATTAAAAAATAAAGAACAAGAAATGATTCAATGTTTGTATTTTGCAAGTTTTAAGGCACAAAATATCTCGTGTGCTTTTCGTTTTTATTTGTTGGAGAACTTGAAAATGAGTTAGATTTGAGTTCTTATAGTTTGAGCTAAAAAACTAGCCGTTATGCACATTTTGGTCGTAACTGGATTGCTGATTATGGACATCTAGTTAGCCGCTTAATATTACCGTTACAACCATAATTTTGAATTCATAAACATTCGGTATGCCGCTTTGTCAAATCCGAATTGTCGCTTATGCTAAGAAGCTTACTACCCAACAACCGGATTTCCGTTTGTCAGGATCCAGTTAATCGCTTTCAATTCAGATAGATTCTGCCTAAAATTCATACTTCTGCTTGTCAGGATCAGGTTAGCCGCTTGCTACGGTAACTGCTACAGTGAAATATGTTCTAATTTTATAGTTTGACCCCAAAACTTTGACAACTATATTATGGCCCAAAATGTTATGAAAGTTTGCAAATAGGTCTAACTTCAGAATTTTAAATAATGCTTTGTCAATCCCAAAACTTTCTGAAATTATGATTTCACTCAAACTATGTGAAATTATAGAATGAGCCAAAATATTTAAATAGTTTCAAATAAGTTCAAATTCGAAATTCAAAAACAATATCAAATGTTTTAAAATACATTCATCTTAGTTCAAAACACTTTGATTTCATAGCATTATTTTCTTATTATAAAAACACAATTCATAAATCTTTGTTTAATCAATACATGTGGTTTGTTATCATTAAAATCAATATCTACAGCTATATAAGCTAACATATACTTCCAGCTACAATTTCAAACATTCCATTCTAAGTGAGGTATTAGCATTCATCCATAGATGAGATAGATTAATCATCCAATTGATGAAGACGTGACATCAAAGCTATTAAAAAAATTTAGATCTATTTTATAGTATAGGCTAATTATTAGAAACTTAAATTAATTAAAATAAACTGGCTTTCTGAAAATACTCTTCATAGCCACTGTTCACTTCATTCTTCAAGTTACTGTTCATCCAAATCAAAATTATTAAAAAACAGTGAATTGCATAAAGTAAAGCATATAGAGAATTTTTATATGGCTTTGATAAAACATTTATGGACTATGCCTAGAGATTAAGGAGTTCACTAAGTATAGACATATTACAATATATTAGACTTGCACAACCTAAGATGCCTTATTATTTTTTGCAGCCACTTTTTTAAATCAAATTAGGCGAATCTACTTATCAAATATCTCTTATCTTCTTGTTTGCAACCCTTATCCTAAAGAGACCAATAATCAATGGGTGGAAGGCCAAGTGAAAAACTCTTGAATAACACTTCATTTGTGTGTAAGAGGTAGTAGCAAAACGTTGCCTAGCCTCTTTGTGTAATGTGCCCAAGAGAAAATGTTTAGATGATTCTAGCTTAAATATTCTATTTAAGGTTTTGACACAAGTTTGATCAATTGATTTTGATAAATTTAATGGTGGACAAGTAACTATCATTAAATATTATTTTAACTTTTAATATCTACCATTGAATTACTTAACATGAATAATTGAAGATTTATATCAAAATTTTAAGTTAAAAAAATTTAGGTTAGAATAGCCTGCCCTTTAAATAATATTTTAGTTATTGAGTCTTCAATTTCCTTAATAACTGTTTGAACTCGATCACTTGTATATTACGAGCTCTTGTAACTCTAACTAAGCTTACAAGATAGATGAGTCCTTCTGATTCTTCAACAGTGGCTTTCGTTAGAATAGATTCATGAAAATTTTCACAATCTAAAATGAAGTTAGTTTTATTTCTTATTCTAGAGTATTACACCGAATAGAATGAAAAAAATATTTCCACCTAGCCATCAATACTTTTCAATTTATTCCTATTGCTAAATTAGTAGGTTGTAACATAAAATCACTGTGGTTAAGTGGTGAAAAGGATAAAATGAATCTGTTCTTTAAATCAAGGTAATTGATACAATTGTGCTTAACTTTAGGAGTAATCTTTGCAATTCCTTGGACTATCATGTTCCTTTTTAGATTCATGTACTTGTGTATATAATTGCTTGGCTTTACAATAATGAAATAATCATTTCACAATCCCTATCTCTGACTTTATATGGTATAAGATCAAAGTTACTTTTTACAAGAGTCATTGATCTTTGGCCTAGTCATTTATTTATACTTTCACCATGACCAACGAACCTCAACAGCTTCTTCTTCAAATCAAATAGTTACCAACATCTCCCTAAACCAGAACAACCTTATAGCTATTAATGTAGCCAATCTACTTCCCTTAATGTTGGAAAAAGTTAAATATGTTCATATTATAAAGAAATATCTAATTTCGTTAGTGCTTTGAAAGTTAAGGTTACAAGGTTACCATTGAAGATAGTCCAATGAAGTTCACACATGAACTATGGAGATTCTACAAAAGGGGTCGGCATTGTAACTTGTATTTTTAGAAGGGAGCTATAAGTGATGATGTGAACATTCTTTTGGCTTATAGTGACACCATAGAGCTATAACATTTACAATTAAAGACATAAATTAGAGGAGCTTTTACAAATTGAGATGAGGCATGAAGTTTTGCTAGGTATTAAAACATTAAAAAAATGAAGTTTCGTTAGTATTGTCTGGCAGATAAAACAAATAAGTGTATAGGATGTGATTTTAGAGATATTTGTGAAACAAAAAAAATTGGTGCATACTCAACCTGGCAGAAAGATCAAAGTATTGCATATCGATATAATAGTGACATACTTATGATCAATTCTTGCAAGTATGCCAAAATAAAAATCTATAATGAAATTTCATGATAAGATATGTCTGTGTAGTTGAGTGTATGGATTGTAACTTATTGGAGAAGGCACAATGTATCTTATCATGTACTAATTTAGATAATAGGTTTTAGACTAAAGTCGTAAGCTATGCAAGTCACTTAGAAATCGAATTGATATTCTATTGCAATTGAAGGTAAAATTTTTCTGGAGATGTGGTCTAGAAAACATGAATAATATTATAATTCCCTTCATATATTATCTTTGTGAGATTCATAGGCGAAGCCTTATATCTTGAATATAAGAAGTTTGTGTATTATAAAGATGTCACTTTTGATGAAGCGTCAATGTGGAAGGCTTCTAGTTCTCAGTAGGTAAAGAACAAAACCAATGAGATATTACAGGGGGTAAAATTTGATGCATCCTATATGACCCGACAATTTTACATCGGAAAAAGAGTTCAACTTTGGAGGTGACACCAAGAGGTAAAGAAGATGTTTCTATTAATATCTTAAAAGAAAAAGAAACAAGTAATGATGTAGATAAAGATGATAATAATAAAGAGACTAAGAACTAGATAGCTTACATGGTGATAGCCTATGCACTTTCAACTGTTGATGAGGACATCCCTAACATTTGCAGTGAAATAATATAAAATAGAGAAAGTGATCAATAAAAGTTAGCCATAGATTAAGAGGTGAAATCTCTTTATCAATATCAAACTTGGGAACCCATAAAGTTATGTAAGGGATTGGGGCTTATTGGCAATAAATAGGGTTGCCCCAAGAAGCAAGGATCTCTAAAACAAGCAACCCTTTGTTATAAGGTAAGAACGATAACAAAACGATTTACTCAGAAGGAAAGTATTTTCTCTCCAGTTGTGAAAAATATTTTCATTTGTATCCAAACTGCCTTAGTTTCCAAAAATAAGTTAGAGCTGATTTAATTAGATGTTTTGATGGTGTTCTTACATGAGGATTTGAAAGAGGATATCAAAATGACTCAGTTTTATGGCTTTAAAGTTGTTGAAGAGAGAATTTTGTATGTAGGATGGTTAAATTTTTGTACAGATTGAAGCAATCAAGAGATAAAGGTACAAGAGATTTGATTGAAGGCAGAATTCACCAAGAAGTGAACAAGATTACTATGTTTACTTTAAAAAACTACAAGATAGAGCTTTCATTCATTTGTTAATCTATGTCGATGAAAGGCTTGTAGTTTTAAAGAATTGAGATGAAGTTAAAGAAGCAAATGGCTTTCAAGTTTGAATGAAAGACTTGTAATACTTGGGTTGGATATTTTGTAATCACAAGAAGAATGAGAGTGTATAGTTGACTGAAGGGTCTATTTTGAGGAAAGTGCTAGAAAAGTTTGGTATAAATAATGACTAAATTGGTGTGTACTCCTTTATATCCTAAGTTCTTCTTCATGTCGTTTTCTTCAAGTGAAGCACGAGGATATAACTCATGTTTCGTAAGCTTGGGCTAAGGGTAGTCTTATAGATATGATGGCGTATAGAAGGCCCAGTATATCTGAAGCAGTAAGCATGGTTTATAAATCTGGGTAAAATTCACTAACTTGAAATTAAATAGATTCTTTAATGTGAGTATAAGACAATTTTTGAGGATATTTCCTATAAGAAATTTTGAACTACGGTTGGCTTAGCCTAGTAGCTAGGTATGTAGGTAGTTGAATCGTCACAACCACTTCAGATCTTTAGTAAAAGATTACTTTAGGGATGATGGTTTATTAGTAGTCAGCTCAGATTTGGACAAATCTAAGTCAAGGTGAAAAATTATTGAAAACTTAAATGAATACACATGGATTGCTTTTTGAAAGCCGTAAAAATAAACAATTTAGAGGAATTAGAGCATATGCAAGCATTTGTCAAAAATGAAAAAATAGGTTGTTGATTTCTAAGACTTTAAGTGTGATAATTAAGTGCATGTATGGTAAAGCTCTCCTGTAAATGCATATCAAAATGTAGAGTGTGAGGGCTTAGGTAAAAAGCTCTATGAGAGAACGCGAGAAAGTTCTATGTGAAAAAGTCTAGAGAGATGAAGCATTTGTAAGTAAACTCTTAGAAACTTTGGGGGAGCGTTTTCTTGGGTACTTAATTTAGTTTTGTACTATTTTTAGAGATATGAGATAAATTTATGTCTTGGAGAAATTGTTCCCTTCAAGAGTGTGTGAGAGTACTTGGTATATTCGGGTACTTAGAAAGTGATCTTTCATTACTCAAATTGATACTTTATTAATTGGTAGTAAAACAATTACTCTCTTGTTTTCATGGACATAGACTTTATTGTCAAATTACATTAAATCTCATGTTCTTTATTTTTCTGTGAACATTTAGTGCATATTAGTTCCACATTTTGTGCGCAAATGACATTGGACCACAACGAATGATGCTTTCATAACATAACAAGTGGTATCAGAGCACAACAGATGCCTCTCGCTATCGTAGCTTATTTAGACGCATGTGATATTTATCTCTTGCATGCCTTGATATTTCCTATACAATTAACAAGTTGGCCCAGTACATGCACTGTCCGAATCAAACTCATTAGACAACAACAAACCGTCTACTTCAATATCTCAAACATACTCTTACATATGATCTTTACCTCTAACATCACTATCAACTCACCTTAATAGCTTATTTTGATTCTGATTAGGTAGGAAACCGAGATAACAACACTTCCCTATCAGCATATATCATTTTTCTTGCTGGCAACCCGATTTCTTGTTGCTCTAAAAAACAACAGACAATTGCTGGATCTTCTACTAAAGTCGAGTATCGATCGGTTGCTTCAGCAACAGTCGAATTGACATGGATTACGAGTCTTCTTAGTGAGCTATATCTTTAACTCCATCGGCAATCTTGTCTATTATGTGAAAATTTAGGTGCCACATGCTTGTGTGTAAATCCAATCTTCCATTCATGAATGGAGCATCTTGCCTTTGACTACTATTTTGTGTGAAAAAAAGTTTTATCTGTTTTTCTTTAAGTAGCTAATGTCTCCACAATTGATCAACTAGTGGATGTCCTCACCAAACCATTAGCTAAGTCTCATTTTGCTTTGCTTCAATCCAAGATTAGTGTCACTGATGGCACCGCCATCTTGTAGGGGCATAAAAAGATAGGATTAATTTCCTTCTTAAATCAAGATGATTCATGTGGCTGTGCTTAATTTTGGGTGTAATCTCTACAGTTCCTTAGACTAAGGAATCCTTTGTCACTTTCCTTTTCAGTTTCATATACTTGTGTATATAATTGCTTGGCTTTAGAGTAATGAAATAATCCTTTACAAGTGGGAAGAGCCATAACGGAGAAACTATAAATGTAAGTGGGTTATAAATAAATTCTATAAAATTGAAGAAGCCATCAGTAGGGGCCATAATTAAGAAACCACAAAACTGAGTAAGATTTATATAATATTTATAAAATTGAGGGGAAAATGTATGATACACAAAAAATGGATAAAAGCTCACATGGTTGGGATATCTCCACTCCACAATTTGTGGTATCCACTCCATTTAAAAAAAAAATCACATTATTAAAAAAAAGTAAAGAAAATGTTTAAATGACTAATACACACACGTTGTTAATCACTAATGTTGTTTTAACATCATTTAATTTGTATTATCTACCCTTACAACATAAAATGATAAAATTGTCCCAATCAATTGTCTTGTACTCTTGTGCCATAAATTAAACAACTAATAAGGATGTACGTTAATTGTCCAAATTTCTTCTTTGTTTGAAATTTTTGAAAAATGGTGGGTTCGCACAATTTAAGGGGTAGAAATTTTACCATTCAAGTTCTCATTGTACTTTATTATTTTCTCTAGGATATTTCCACCCACTTTGAAAATACAAATTAATAAAAAAATTGTGCATTTAATCACTCAAGTCAATCGTATAGATTCTGCTATTGTATTTGACAATTAGGGTATTTAATTTTATGACTTATAATATAATATTTTAAAATGAAATACAACAATTTTTGATACCCCATACGTAAATGATATAATTTGTTTGTCTAATAAATTAATTTCACAAAAACCATGACATAAATATTTTTTATTTAATAAAAATTATAATCATACTAATAAAATAGTCCCAACACAACATTCAGAAAACAATGATCTTTGTTTAAAATTTAAAAAAATGTTGAACCAAAATAAAATTTCTATATATTTTGATACTTTTAACTTATAAGGCTGAAGTAGTCAAAACTAAAATCGTTCTAAAGTAACGTTAGTGGTCAAATGTAACAAAGAAGGGTCACAGAAAAATTGAGAAATATTTAATCGAATTTACTCTATAGGCTTACACTTTATTTTTTATTTTTATTTTTTTGTGTAAACAATGTAAACTTCTGGTAACGATTTTCTGCAAATTGGTCCTCAACATGAATTCTGAGGTGGAAAATCCATCATCATTTCTCCGAAGTTTTTGTTGGGCCTAAATGTGCAGAGTTATTTGCTAAAATTATTAATTTTTTTAATTTTTTTTCAAAAAGGGACATTAGTGACGATGTGCTTGAAAATCACTTCTTCAAGTCCTTGAAACTTGCTAAAATATTAGTTACTATTATATTGCTAATCTTGACGAACAAGAATATATATATAATATTGTTGCGTGCAATTACCGGCACCTAATAACAGCAAATTAGATACTATTGAGAGCTCAATGAATATATTAATCTACAAATAGGTTTATTTGAGAGACAATATTGCATACTTGTGCTTGTGGGCGTGCATTCACAACCTTCCTTTGGGAAATAAACAATTCACACGAGAAGCAAAAACCGTCTTTTAATCCTTTCAGAAAGACCCATATCCATGACCTCATCAGATATATTTAGGAACTCCATTAGTGCCCTCAAACACCAGTTAGTGATCCCATATGTTCCTAATTCCCACGTTGCCAAATCAATACTGCTGAGGCGGCAACCCAAAAAACTGAAGGTTATTAATTCACAACGAAACGACACTTTGCCCAAGTTTTTCCAAGTTGACGAATACAAGGCATTGAAAGCAAAGCAAATCAACAAGGCTTTAGATGAAGCAGTTCCACTGCGACATCCTGCGATTCTTCATGAAGCAATGAGATACTCTCTACCTGGTGGTAAACGTTTAATGTCAACTTTATGTATTGCTTCATGTGAGATGATCGGAGGAAGTCAGTCAGTGGCGATGTCAATGGCTTGTGCTATAGAGTTGCTCGTCACAATGGCTGTAATTCAAGATGACCTGCCATGCCTTGACAACGATGATCTTCGACGAGGCAAGCCTTCAAACCACAAGGTTTTCGGCGAAGCAACCGCAATTCTTGCTTGTCAAGCTCTGCACTGCCTTGCCATGCAGCACATTGCCATGATCAAGGCCAAAAAAGTTTCGCCCGACCGCCTGCTTCGGGCCTTGGTTGAGATAAACTCAGCTGTTGGGTCAGAAGGAATTGCTGCAGGGCAGATCATGGACATCAACAGTGAAGGCAAAGAAGTAAGTTTGAGTGAATTGAACTTCATTCATAGACACAAAACTGGGAAGTTTATAGAGGCAAGCATAGTTAGCGGAGTTATAATAGGAGGAGGAAATGAAGAAGAGACACAGAGAATGAGGCATTTCGGAAAATGCGTAGGGATGGCATATCAATTGTGGAATGATATTGTAGATGTGATTGGATCGCCAGAGATGAGGGAAACGACTGGCAGGGATATGATGCGAGATAAGGCAACATATCCAAAGTTAGTGGGCGTCGATAGGTCCAAGATGCATGCCAAGGAGCTGATAGCTGAAGCAAAACAAGAGCTTGCTTACTTTGATCCTTCAAGGGCTGCCCCCCTAGACCATCTGGTTAACTTCATCGTTTCCTTTGGCAATAATAATTAGTTTTCATGTTTGTTTGTTTTGCGAAAGTTTTCATGTCGAGAGAATAACGATGTATTTGAATATTGTAGTATATTGAGCTGTGTTCTGTGTTCTTTTTTTAAAAAAAAATGCAAAATCGAGTAAACGATTAATTTATTGAATGTAAATTAGAAACAGAATGCAGCGTAGAGTCAAATATAAAAATTACTTCAATCGCATGTCATGTTGTGGCCGGGCTAGGATGGTGCTGACGTACTGACGTAGAGTCACGTGACAGCTTTGGATAGTGTTGACTATGAGAACCTTTCTAAATTATATTAATCCTAATTTTTCAAAATATGTAAACCTAAAATATTATTATATAATAAAATTCTAACTAACTCGAATAAGACTTAAATCTGATATTTAAAAAAAATAAGTCTTGAAAGCAATACAAAAAATATAAAATATCTTAAACTTGCAAAACGACTAAGAAAAAAATAGAAATTTCAGCCTAATTATGAGGCCATTCTGACATTGCACATTGAGATATATTCTTTTAATTGTGCGGTTTTAAAATATTATATTATATGTCCTAAATGGACACCTATAACTCAAATTATGACCAACAAATTTCTTTATGAAACATCTTATAATGAAATGGTATTTTCAACTTCTTTATGTAGATTTTTTGATACTGTTTTTAGATTGTCTGAACCGTTATTATTATTATTATTTGGTTAATTTCTCTTTTGCTAAAAGTCTATGACAATGGCCAGCAAGTATATATGTCGGACTTTTCATTGCCTCATTCTGCCTGCTTTCAAACGTTGTGGACAGCCATGAGTTCTAAACCTTTTGGTTTTTATTTGTCAATTGCGTGGCGCATGACAATTTTTCTGATTTTTCGTCTCATTTAGAAAGCAAGAAATAAGATTACTTTTGAAGACTTTACGCCTAGGTCCTCTCGCACAATTGCTTCTTACTAGTCTTTCTTATGTGCTTGGTCATCAACTTGCCCAGATTCTGTCTCTTCTCTTTCAGATTTGAATACCGTCAAAAATCTTGGCATTAATATCTCTCGCTTCAAAGCTCCTACAGTGTCGATGGTTCTATGGCATCAGCCTATTTTCTCTTTTAATATAATTAATACATATGGTGTGATCTCTAAAAAATTAATCCAGGAGCTTCAGCTTGCAGTGGGTTATTTAGAAATCATCATGGTATTTTCTTCGGTGCTTTTACTATGAGTTTGGGCCGCAATAATTCCTTTTTGGCTGAAATCATGGCAATTATTCATGCGGTTTTACAAGCCTACGATCATTTTTGGAACTACATTTGGCTGGAAAGTGAATCTATGGCTGCCATATCTAAACCATATGTTTGATGAAAAAATAGGAAAGGTAGTAAAGCGCCACGTGTCAATCAATGGAATGAATCCAGCACAATCTAAGATATCTTGCACAATCCGAGGTGTCCGGCATGAATTGAGGTATCTCGTAAAAATAGAAGTACCCTGCATAATTAGAGATACTCCACACAAATAGAGGTACCCCATATAATATGAGGTACCCCACACAAATAGGGGTACCCCGCATAATAAAGGTACCCCACGTAACTCGAGGTACCCGGCATAACGGATGCAAGAGAATCCTTTAAAAATATCTGCCATAAGAAAAGTCTTCGCCTCCTAAAAGATATTATTCGATTTTGTTAGAATTAAGAATAAAAAAAGATGTGCTAAAAGGAGGGACAACCGCCTACCACCTCTGCCAAAAGTGAAGGAAATTATTGTATGTACTCCAATACATAGAACCCGACGTCCTGAAGGTTTAATGGGGGATCCTACAAGGATGAAAGATGATAGCAGCAGTGAAGGTAGTGATCCTGTAAAAAGGGTAGCCCGCATCAGCAAGGGCAAGGGTATCAAGTAATCAACGGGTGTTCGCCAAGATGAGGAACATATTTCTCACAAGCGTTTCGAGGATCTTGCCCATGCAATACTTAGGGCGGTTAGATCTCGGGCACCCAAAAGTTCACTTCTACCAGTGACGCTAGATGCTCCACTACCTCAAATGGGCAACCAAGCTATAGTCAGAAAAGAGGTACCCGAGGCCAGCAAACCAAAACATAGGCCATCGGGTACCCATTTTAAGTTTCAAACTGTGGGCTTCCGTGATGAGTGCTCCACTGCCTCCTGCAATTCCCACAGCAGCCAAGAGACGAGGTGTGCAAAGCGTACCCATAAAGATCTCTGTGAGAAGTTAAATGCCAAAAGAGCTTCTCAAATGGCGACGACATCACCGGGTACACCAAGGGTACCCCTCGAACTTGTGGAAAAGATAGAGAACTTGGAAGCCCAAGTGAAGCTCCTCCCTGAGAAGCAAAACATCACAGCTGCTCCAACACCAAT
This sequence comes from Citrus glauca, assembly GCA_029633175.1. NCBI lineage: Eukaryota > Viridiplantae > Streptophyta > Magnoliopsida > Sapindales > Rutaceae > Citrus > Citrus glauca. The sequence continues at coordinate 9,075,356 of JAQOOD010000005.1, forward strand.
GACCCACCAATCGCCATTCACTATGGAGATTCGAATGACAGCTCTCCTGGAGGTGTTCGCCATGCCTCAGATACCCCAATACTCGGGTACCACTGACCCCTTGGAGCATGCTGAGATATGCCACGAATAAATGCTTATCAAGGGTGTAAATGAGAGCGCCATGTGTAGGATGTTTACACACACACACTCACGGGCCCTGTGAAATCATGGTTTCGCTCTTTGAAAGCGGATAGCATATTTTTCCTACACTAATTGTTATCCGAATTTACTAAAGAGTTTTCCTATGTTTCCACTCAAGATAGGGCAGCCTCCAAACTTACCTTTATCAAATAAGGAGAAGCTGAGCCTTTGGCGAAGTATGTGAGTCATTTTCATCAAGAGGTGTTGCGGACCGGAGCATTTGGAAACTAATACACATTGACCCATTTTGAGAAAAATTTACGGTTGGGAAAGTTATGGTGTTCTTTTCAAAAGAAGTGCCCACTTTCATATAGGGAAGCCCGTGTATTGCAGCAAGTGGAGATGGACGAAAAATGCCAATTGAAGCGCCAAGAGGATAGGAAAGATGTTACAAAGAACAAGGAGAAACCCAAGAGGGTGGAGGCCCTAATACCGCGGGTACCTTGAGCACGGAGTTCTCCACGGGCTGCCCTGCGGGGACGAGGGTATAACCTTCAGGGTACCTTAAAGGTACCCCAACCTCCAAGATCGCCACCATCGGATTAGTGAGAGCCACCACCGAGGGCTCGGTATGAATCTTACCACCCACTGAATCGATCCCCAGAGTAGATCTTCTACCACATTCAGGATAGCGGCCTCCTTCGTCCTCCTAAGCCAATGAAGAAGTACCCAACATGAAGCGTAGCCTGAAGTATTGCGAGTTTTATGAGGACTTTGGTCACAGCACGGCTAAGTGTTTCACCATGTGAGAGGAAATTGAATCTTTGATTCTCAACGGGTACCTCAAAGAATTTGTTGCTAGTATGAGAGAAACTCAGAAATCCACGTAGCAAGATAAGGGCAAACGGGTGGCTGATGGCAGTCCTGAACGAGAGGTACCCCCTGGACACAAGAAAGGAGTGTATATCTAGATGATCATGGGCGGACCGACTTTAATGGGCCAATATAGGAGGGTTATCAAAGACTATAGTAGATTATTATCGATAACCACCAATATTAGTAGAGAAATCAATCTTAATGAATGAGGTACACCGAAGGTACCCCACCATCCCCCGCCTATCTTTTTTATAGAAAAAGATGCAGAGGGCATCTCATAGCCCCACAACGATGCCTTCGTAATTACATTGAAGGTTGCCACTAATAAGGTAGCAAGAACTCTCGTAGATACCGACAGTTCCGTTGACATCATTTTCAAAAGCACATTGGATCAACTATTGATTGAGTTGCCAAAGATCAACCCCTATGCTACGCCTCTTATTGGGTTCGCCGGAGACATGGTTATACCAAAAGGCATAATTACGCTACTCGTTAAACTTGGTAAGGTACCTCACTGTGTTGTTCATATGATTGATTTTCTTATTGTAGATCGCCCGAATGCCTACAATATTATATTGGGCAGGCCTTTTTTAGTAGCAAATAAAGCGGTGGTATCTATACACTACCTCGCCATGAAAGTCTTGGCCGTGCAAGAAATTATAACCATTAAAAGAGACCAGCATTCGACTCGTGGATGTTACTCCGTGGCCTCCAAAGTAACTTACCAAATAACTTCTGATTTGCCAATGAAGGGGTACCCCAGTGGCAGCCAACCTACACCTTATCCCTCAAGGAGAGCGATTGCTAAACAGCGGAGAGCGGTACTTAAAAAATCTCCTCAAGTAGCCCACCCACGAGAGCAGTTAGAATCCTCACCAATAGGTGTAGAAGCAGTTGCTAAGGATAACTCGAGGGTACCCCCTGATAACCAAGTGGAGCCTAGATGTGAAGTCGAGGCACCCTTGGATCCTCGAATATTGAAAGATGAAAAAAAGGTACCCTAGTTGAAGATTTTATTTCAGTCTTGATTTACGATGCTGACCCAACAAAGACAGTGAAAGTAGGCTTCAACTACTTGGAGTAACAAAGACAGAAGCTCATTACCTTCCTACGTGAGCACCACGATGTATTCGCTTGGTCCCATTCGGATATACTGGGTAGCCCACCTTCCGTCTCTTATCACAAACTCAATGTCAGCCCACATAATAAATCAGTCAAACAAAAGCGTCGTGCCTTTAACTAAGAGAGGTAAGATGCAATCGAACAAGAGGTAGACTGCATATTAGCAGCGAGGTTCATCCGAGAAGCAACATACCCCGATTGGGTATCCAATATTGTTCTTGTCAAGAAATCAAATGGAAAGTGGCATATGTGCATGGATTTCACCGATTTGAACAAGTCCTGCCCACCCGTTTCCCCGAGTAGACCAGCTGGTTGATGCAATCCCCGGGCATGAGATGCTTAGTTTTATGGACGCCTTCTCCAGTTACAATCAAATCCCAAAGTATGAACCTGATCAATAGAAAACAGCATAAGATTATGCCATTTGGTTTAAAGAATGCCGAGGCTACCTATTAGTGACCAGTGAACAAAATTTTTAAGGAACAAATCGGACGCACCATGGAGGTGTACATAGACGACATGATCACCAAATCGGTGCATGTGGGGGAACACCTGGGGCACCTTAGAGATGCCTTTATCGTTTTGAGAAGACACTAGATGCGGCTTAACCCTGAAAATGTGCGTTTGGGGTCACCTTGGTAAAGTTTCTCGGGTTTATAGTACAACAATGGGGGATTAAAGCCAACCTTGGTAAAATTTTGGTGGTTCTTAACATGAAGTTGCTATGCCCCATCAAGGAGATTCAAAGCTTGGCAGGCTGGGTAGCTGCCCTGAGCCGCTTTATCTCTAAGGCTACAGATCGGTGTAAGCCCTTTTTCAAATCTTTGAAGACCGGTAAGAAGCTCCAATGGACACCTGATTGCGGAGAAGTTTTCCAAGAATTGAAGGGGTACCTCGTGAATGCTCCACTACTTGCCAAACCTGAGCTGAGAGAGGTGCTTATGTTGTATCTCGCCATATCTAAGCACACCACTAACTCTATATTACTTCGAAAGGATGATAATAGGGTACAATAACCTATTAACTACACTAGTAAGGCTATGGTTGATGTCGAAAAGGGGTACCCACTTCTGAGAAGATTATTCTGGCATTGGTTGTCTTTGCACGAAAGCTCGGACCATATTTTCAGGCTCAGACCATTGCAGTCGTCACCAACTTTTCCCTCCGGCAAATCATCTAGAAGTTAGACATGTCTGGAAGGCTTCTCCGATGACCCATCGAATTAAACGAGTTCGACATCATCTTCAAGTCTCGTTCGGTGATTAAAGCCCAGGCCATTGCTGATTTCATTGCGGAATTTTCCAATGACTCAAGTGGTGAAGGTGATCCGAGATACTTATTAGATACCCCACCCACCGATGAAGGGGGTAGGTCTGGGAAATATATGTAGATAGTTTCTCTAACTCACACGGAAGTGGTGTGGGAGTCATTATAATCAACTCGAGCAAGGTGAAAATATGTTACGCCTACAATTTAGATTCGAGGCTTTAAACAACGAAGTCGTACGAGGCCATCATAGCAGGGTTGAAGATGTCAAAGGCTTTGGGAGCAAAAAGGGTACACGTCAAGGGTGACTCCCAGTTGGTGGTAAGCCAGCACGCAGTATTAAGCGAAAGAGGAAAACATGAAGGGCTACCTCGAAAAAACTAGAGAGTTGATGTCCCTATTTTGCGAGGTTAAGGTGGAAAGGGTACCCTAACTAGAGAACAGCGAAGTTGACAACCTGGCAAAAATGGCATCCCTTGGGATAACCCAGTTATCTGGCCCTATCACGATAGAACACATACCCGAACGCAGCTTTGGTCTTCCAGAGCCATTAGAAGTAGGATCATTATCCAACAGGGTACTTTGGATGGAGCCTATCATAAGGTACCTCAAGGACGGAGACCTCCCCTCAGATAAAAGTGAAGCAAGAAGACTAAAGCACTACTTGATCTAGGATACCCTATACAGAAGAGGGTTCACTCTTCTTTACCTTAAATGCTTGAGAAGCGACAAGGCCGACTATGTCATGAGGGAAATACATGAGGGGATTTGTGGCAATCACTATAGAGTACAATCACTGGCGCAAAAAGCTCTCCATCAGGGGTACTACTGGCCAACCATGAGGAAGGATGCCAAGAATATAGTACTAAGCTGTGATAAATGTCAGAGGTTCGCTAAGGTACCTCACCTACCCCCAGAGAAGCTAACAGTTATATCTTCCCTTTGGTCCTTCGCTATATAGAGAGTGGACCTCATTGGCCGGTTACTTACCGGGAAGGGGCAATCGTGGTGGTAGATTATTTTACAAAATGGGTGGAAGCAGAGCCGCTAATAAGTATTATAGAAAGGAAAACCAGAAATTTATTTGGAAGAACCTCATTTGTGGATTTAGGATCTCTTATGCAATTGTCAGTGATAATAGCAAGCAATTCGACAATGAAAAATTTGGAAACTTTTGTTCGGAGTTAGGGATAGCCAATCGATTTGCTACACCTGCCCATCGCCAATCTAATAGGCAAGTTGAAGTCGTTAACAAAATTATCAAAGGCATTTTAAAGAAGAAGCTAGAAGAAAGGGAGTATAGGTAGATGAGCTACTTGAGGTGTTGTGGGCGTACTGAACTACTCAAAATACCTCCACCAGGGAGACCCGTTTTCCCTTGCATTCGGTGTTGAAGCAGTGATTCTAGTAAAAATCGGGGTACCCTTTCACTGGGTTGAATACTTTGATGAGGCCGAGAACACCTTATTGGTTGTTTCAAACCTTGATTTAGTGGCTGAAAAATGGGCTAGAGCAGAACTGAGGACAACCATATATCAGCATCACATTTCGGGTCTATATGAAAAAAGGGTATGCCCTCGATCCTTCAAGAAAAAAGACTTGGTCTTGAGAATGGTAACTTAAAACACTAGGGTACCCTGCAAAGGCGCTTTTGGGGCAAATTAGGAAGGACCTTACGGCATCGAGAAACTCGTTAGGACATGTGCATACAAGCTACTCCACATTGTTGGCACAATTGTGAGGCACCCTTGGAACATTGCAATGCTACAGAAATACTACTAAAGGACAATGCCTTAACCTTTAGACTTTTACTGTTATTTGCTTTCTTTAATGTTTTTATGTAGTAGGCCAAATGGGATACAACAGATGCCCTATGTTGGCAAGTTGCAACTTTAGAATTTCTTTAATTTTCAAATGAAAAAGATAAGAGGTCTTGCGGTCTTCCGTTCTTCTCAGCGTAACAAAACTAAGTCATATATTGATCAACACTTTTGTTATCTATAAATGCATTTTCTTTCTCAATAAATATGATGTAGGTTCTTTCTTTATTTTTCACTACTTCGACCTTAAAATATGAATTATATTAATTTATTACCATTAATATACCCTCGCATCTAGTTATATGCAATTCTCGTCATACGCTTGTCAATTATGACTAACCTATCATAGGACTAGCTAGGGTACCTGATATGCCTAGCTCGTAACGATCTATGCAAAGCCAATATGGGCAACGGAGTGAACAACCCAGGGGTAGCCTTTCTACAGAAGCATGACAAAGCTACCTAAACAAAGAGAGGAAGAGTCAAAGAGGACCCGAGGGTGGAGTAAAACTAGCATACCCTAGTGCCACGAGGTTCGGCTTAGGTATGAGTACACCCACACCTCCGTCCTCTTACTTGAGCAAAATAGGGGGTAAGCTATTCAAAAAATTCAGAGAGAACTTTAAAAGAATAAGAAAGTGATTGGTTGGACCAATTGCGCTTCCAACATTTGATCGAGATGTCGCGATGATATTTTGATTACCTATTTATGAGAAATCTGCCATAGTTGCCAAGAAAAGCACATACCAAATTCGCCGATCTATGTACACCAACTAGCGCCTGATGTTGAATATTTGATAAGATACCGGGGTTACTCCATTTAAAAAAAAAAGGAGGTACCGTGAATATTTACGAGATAACAGTTTAGCCAAGCATTCATTTCTAAAATAACAAGCATGCAAAGTATAAAAAGACTCGGTGGCATAGTATCATAACAAAATAGAAGTCCCAATAATACAAAATATCTCAAGAAACCAAAAATAAAGAAACAAGGTCCAAATAGTAAAATGTGGATAGATTCGAAAAAACAAGAGCAATAGTGAAAAGGCTACATTGAAGGGGGAACGCCATCCCTAACATCTGTCTCCAAAAGGCGATCAGCAGAGGACTCCGAGGTACCTGGAATATGATTAGTCGAAGTAGGGGCATTCAAGGCAGGCAACGGCTGAAGCGCATGGGGTACCCTAGGCGACCCAAAGGGGTTTTCGACCGTGCCTGGGAAGATTTCTTCCTCTTCGTAATCGTCTTTAGAATCGTGGTCGTGTTCACAAATTTCTGTACGCGAGGTACCTCTAATTCCAGATCCACGCTCCACACCTCTGTCATGATAAGTGAGAATGCATCCTTCGCCATCATCTTTTGTCGGGATAATAGATCCTCGTTGGTGGCCCTCAACTCATCGCGGTCCTTTTCCACCCGATCTTTCTCTCCCGATTGGCCAGTAATGCACTCTTGCAAAGTTTTGACCTCTTGAGCAAGATGATCCTTGCGAGATTGATAGCTTTAGAGCTCACCCTTTAACTTGTCGACCTTTGACTGGGCGACAACAAGGGAGTCGAGGTCCAAAAGGCAGTGACTGAGGAGAAAAGATGCTTGCGGGTCATAAAAGACATGTTAAACATGTTAAATATGTTAAATATATGTGTATAACAATAGGATTAAGTAAAAAAAAATAACTGGTACACCCGAGGTACCCTAGGAAAGCCTACCTCTTGGGTAGCCCTGAGTGCTTGACTATAGCGTTGACTCAAACTCATCTTGTCAGTTTCCTCAGCAACCTCGGAGGTAACATTTGCAGGCAGTAGTAAAAACAGCGAGCCAAGTACGAAACCTTCTTATTGGAAGCCGGGTCTAGGTCACCTTAACGTAACTCATCGAGGAAAGCGGAAACCGGCCTAAATTTTCTCTTCTTCGAGTGAAGGATACCCTTTGACCTGCTGTGGGAGGTACCCTGAGATTTCCCCTTTGGTCCGAGAGCTCGAGGTGGCCGGGAGCCTTTCTAAGGTATTGTCGAATCCTGATATCTAGAAGCACCGCCCACTATAGCTTGGAAAAAAGCATCAAAAGCAAAAATGAGAAATAAAAAGTGGGGAAGCAAAATAAAGAATGTGGTGATAACGGGATACCCTAGTCTCGTAGATAATAAAAGGGTACCCCCTGGCACCCGAATTATACATGAGTCACCCCCGGGAGTACGTGGAGGACTTCAGTCAATCAGCCCCGCTCTCCATAATTGACTCTCCTCTAGCACATCACTACCCCTCTATGCAACTCGAAGCCTGTCCATAAACTTCTTTACCTCTCTCCCCACCTCCTAAACTGGGCATGATCCTTCAGCCCATGTCACACCTGCAAAAAAAATGAAAAACCAAGGTTAGCGAGACATTTATATGAAAGATTACAATAAAGAACTGTAAGTAAGGGGGATACTTACAGTCTGCATTGAAGGAATTGATAACCTCCATGAGGTTGCCGTTTTCACCCAGAGTTTCTGTCCCCCACTTACCCTCGACAACAAACCATCCCTTTCGGTAACCCCTCTTTAAGGTGGGGTTCCCCTCAACAATATGGTCGTGATCACCCCAAGAGGAGAAGTAAGCAACACTGGGTCTCTTAAGTTTGTTGAATTGATAAAGGCCTCTCAACTCCCGAATAGAAATATCACGCTTCAAGAACTCCAACTATAACACATGTAAGTCTATAAGTGTCCTCCACCCCAGAAGGGACAGCTGCCTAGGAGCTACTCCCAACTAACTAAATATTTTCATCTAAAAGGGTTGGAGGGACAAGCAAAGTCCTAGATCAAAGAGGTCAATATGGAGAGCAATCCCATTAGACTTCGGACACTTAGGTCGTTTATCCACATGAGGTACCCTAAGCTGAACAGAGGAAAGAATATTGTATTTGCCTCTAATTTGTTCTAAGTCCCCTAAAATAGCCACCCTAATACCTAGGGAAAAAAGATTGCCTTATTTTGAAGGTGTGGCAGGGAGAGATTTGGGGGGCTGGTCCAAGGAACGAGCGGGAACCTTAGGCTTAGATGACTTACTCTTTTTTTTAGAATGGGGGTTGGTCGTTTATTGGAAAAGCGTAGGCTGATACGAGGAGTAGTCTTAGGGGGAGGGAGCTTAAAACGAGAATGACAATTCCTAGAGGAATTAGGTAGGGACCTATCCCCCTCGCTAATGGAGATGTGGGAAGGGAAACTTGCAGGAAGGCTGTCAACCTTACCAGCCTCAATTGCACGTCGCTTCCTCACGGGTCCCGTATGTTTTTTACCCATCTACTTTCCCCTAACAACACATCCACAAGCCCTTAACAACACATCCAACAAGTCATAAGTTCCCCAAACAGTAACGTATTCATACCAAGCACCATCCACCACACATCAACCACTAAATGCAAACACCAACCACAAAATAAAAAAAAACTAAAAAAACAAAACAATAAATAAATAAATTTTTCTCAAAGTATGCAAAATAGCGCCACTATAAATGCACTAAAGGAGGAGAAACGAGGAGGGATACCTGTGATTCACTAAATCGGCAGATCGAGATTGATAATTATGGAGAGACGAAGCTGCAGACAACCAAAAGCACTGCAGCAACCGGTGTTGGCTGTAATGGCTGCAACCACCGAGAATCGACACTGTAAATAGTGAGAAGGATGCTGGAAACCACCAAGGGAGAATGCTGCAAAAAAAAAGGAGAAACAAATGAAAAACGGAGGAGCTGCAGCAAACCGACGAGGGGGGAGGACTGTAGCCACCGAACCGACGCCGACCACAGCGACTTCAACCACTAAATTGACGCTGGAAGCCATCAAGGGAGAAAGCTGGCCAAAATGAAAAAGAAAAAAGAAAAAAAGGAAGAGCGGAGAAGACAACCCGAAGCAAGGGACTACAGCCACCGAATCGACGCCAGCCACCGCGACTGTAGCCACTAAATTGATGCCGGAAACCACCAAGGGAGAAATTCGGCCGAAATAAAAAATAAAAAAGAAAAAAAGAGGAATAATGGAGAAGACAACCTGAAGCGAGGGACTGCAACCACTGAACCGACGCTGACCACCGCGACTACAACCACCAAACTGACGCTAGAAACCGCCAAGAAAAACACCGGCCGAAACAAAAAATAAGAAGAAACCACCTTGAACTAACCAGATATGGAGCCCAAAACCGCCACTGCAACAGCCGAGATCCACATTGAAAAACACACCAGATCAACGTCGGCCGAGAGAGAAAGAAGAAAGAAAGAAAAGGAAGAAACGAAAGAGCGAAAGAGAAAAAAGAAAGAAAGAAAAGGGAGAAAGAAAAGAAAATGGGAAAGAAAAAAATGGGAAGAAGAAGGAAATAAAAGAAAAAAAAGTGAAGAAGGAATAAAGCCTAGGGGAAGACAAAAGGAAGTAAAAAAAAGAGTAAAAAATATTTTTTTTTTTTTTACCTGTGAACAATGTTGATGCAGTTAAGAGAATAGACGAAATTATGAAAGAAAAAGGTTACTGGAAACAATCAATTTTTGAGAGATCGTTTGGGGATTTTCAAAATATATGAGAGAAGATTGACACACGTCAGGAATTTTTAATTCAACCTGACAGAACACGCTGCCTAAGAAAGGAGTTCAAGGATGTTTGTGTGAGATTGATATTTTCAAAATTCAAACTGTATGTCAAATGGCTACCACTTCCCAAGAAAAAGGAGAGAGACATATGAAAACAACTGTTCGTTCTTATCGTAAAAAAAAGGGAAAAGGAAAAGACAAAAAGAAGATTTTTTAGTTCGAAGTATACAAAGTTTAGTCAAGGGAAGAAACTAAGCAAGGTACCCCCGGTCCAGCCGCGTCGTCACGTATCACTCATATAATGAGTTTCTTTTGCCTCCAACACTTCTCACCAAAAAGAAACTAGGGGGATGTTGTTTGAGGGAAAAAAAGGAAAGGCAAAAAAGCACCACGTGTCAACCAATAGAATGAATCCAGCACAATCTAAGGTACCCCGCACAATCCGAGGTACCCGGCGTGATTTGAGGTACCCCATAAAAATAGGGGTACCCTGCACAATTAGAGGTATCCCACACAAATAGGGGTACCCTATATAATAAGAGGTACCCCACATAGCTCGAGATGCCCAACATAACGGATGCAAGAGAATCCTTTAAAAATATCCACCATGAGAAACGTCTTCACCTCCTAAAAGATATTATTCGATTTTGCCAGAATTAAGAATAAAAAATGATGTGCTAAAAGGAGGGACCACCGTCTGCCACCTCTGCCAAAAGTAAAGGACATTGTCCCAAGGATAATGGTCCCCAGCCGCCTATTAGGTACTCTAGATCACTCTCCAATGCACGCCACATTTCCAAAAAAATAAGATACGCCGCGAACATGCAGATAACGGCCTAAAAATTATAAAGAGGTAAAAGGACGTTAGCTAAAAAGGGTAGGGTTGGCCTGCGGGCTTTAAGCCTGGCCTGGGGCTTGAAATTATGGATAAGGGCTTATAATTAACAAAGCCCATAATATACGGACTCAGTCAAGGGCCTAAATGAAAAAGCCCAGGCTTTATAAAAAATAATATATATTTTTTAAAAATTATATAATATATTAATAATAATATATCATAAAATTGAAATAAAAAAAATCATTCCCGTGACAAAATAAAATTAGAACAAAGACTATTTTGTTTTATAAAACAAATAAATTTAACCTTAATATTTTATAAAACAAATATATGCTTTATTTGTATTTTGTGTATGGTACTTGTGATATTAGTATTTTTATATTTTGTGATGGCTCATCATATATTAGAGAATTACCTTTATATTTTTAGCTTATTGTAGTATTATGTATTGGATAATTATGTTTTGAAAATTTATAATTTTATTAAAATAAGTTTTATTGAAAATTCGTAAAAGCCCAGGCCTGACCCGGCCCGGGCCCACCAAAGCCCGTCAAAGCCCAGCCCGCCCAAAGCCCATCCCCCCAATTTGGATGGGCTTTAAAAGGGACCCTAGACTTTTTAAATAAGATATGGGCCTGGTCTTGGGCTTGACAAAGGCACCTACGTTTCATTCTCCAGGAGGTTCTCACTGACCATTAACACTCACACTCCAAAAAAGAGATTTTTTTTCAACCTTAAACCCTTATTTACAGAGGGCTAGCCAGCTCTTTTGACCATAAAAGCTTGAGTTTGCTAACTTGAGCATCGGAGTGTGAACGCCGGGGTAACCTGCCGTCACCTCTAACCTCTTTTTCATTATTTTGCAGGTGTGGAGCCCATTTTGAAGGCCACCTCTCTTGATTTTGAGCTTTCTCCATTGTTACCACTTCATCTACCCTTCTCACCTCCCCCAAATTTCAGGTGCACCACACCGCACACAACAAACCAGTGAGGTACCCCATCTCCCCCAAAAATATAATTTCATTGTTCAAGATAGATTTTGGCTTTTCCTATCCCAAAATCTATTGAAAACACCATACATTATTAATAGCACCAAGATCCTCGTTTATCTAAACTTTCATCTTAGCAAATACATTACTTGGATTTAATTGAAATAAATCCACACTTATATTAAGTTTGGCCCCTTACTTTAATAAGTTTTATTTCGTAGTTTACTCAAGATCATAGCTTGTCCATTTTTTGTCCTCATTTTATTTTTATTAGTCTCATAATTTTATTGACTTATGTTCTAGCCTACTCTAGTTTACAGTTTCTACATCAAGGCCCTTGTCTGGTCTTACAATTGATTTGGATGGCAACAATAGGGTGGCAAAAAAAAAAAACCAAAGCATTTTTTTCTTAATCCCCTATTCAGGCCCTCATATGGGGGCCAGGGCAAAGGGGTGTGTAGGGATGAGATTTAGGTTTTACTTAATTATTATTTTTGTCATATTAGAAGTGAAATTTGTGTTTCATTTGATTATCCATATCTAATTTCTATTCCATTATTTTGATGATCTACTTTCTCCCAAAAAAAAAAAAGAAAAATTGATGATTTGATTAACCAGAGTGTTCAACTGTTCAAGAAGAGAAGTTTAACTATCATTTGATGATCCATTTTCCTTATATTTATGAATTGTTACTTTAGTAGTTATGTTTGGAAGCATATAAAAGGAGACCTTAATTTTTTTCTTAAGTTTATTATGTGCCTTGTTTAATCTCTTATGTTATTTCTAAAATACTAACTGGGCAATCCAAGAGGGGGGTGAATTGGGATTCTAAAAATTATTCAACTTTAAACCAAAATATCATGCAAATCTAAAATGAATTTAAAACAATAATAATTAAATCAATTCGCAATATAAAAAGATAAGGGAAGAGAGATTCAAACACTAAGATTTTTATGTGGTTCGGCCAACCTCGCCTACATCCACGTCTCCAAGCTTTCCAGGCTTGAGGATTTCACTAAGCAAGCCTCCAAGGCTTTAATTGCTTACACTTGACTTCCAAGGTGTCAATGAACCTTTACAACAAGAGATTATCCCCAATCTCTTAACCCAAGTGTATCCCAACACTTACAAATACTCAAAATAAAATATTACAAACTATTTTTCCCTCACACAATATTTAAGATTACAAATCAATGCTCAGTGTGTGAATAGATGAAGCAAGAATATGTTTAAAGCTCTATGAAGATTGTATTCTTGAGTATATGCTCAATGGATGTGTTGTGATCAGTCTTCTTTGAATTTGAATGAGCTTATTTATATTTGGATCTGAAAAACTAGTCGTTACTAACTCTCGGCCTAAAAAGGTTCACCGTTAGCCGTTAAAGGTTAACCGTTTGCACTGGTTAAAGTTACTGTTGGGCCAGATTTCAAATAAACGGTTTGCCGTTTAGGGTTGCCCTTTCGCTGTTAACTTCCAGAGACCTGCAAGATGAACACCAGTTATCCTTTTATAGTAAACGGTTAAGGCTATGCATTAAGTGACTCTCTGGATGTTATCGGTTAACCGTTTGTAATAAACGATTTGCCGTTTATTTCCAGTAACCTACAAACTGAACATCAGTTATCCATTTAGGTAAACGGCTAAAGATTTACATGAAGTGACTCTTTGAAAATTATCGGTTAACTATTTGTAATAAAAGGTTCGCTGTTTGTTTCTAGTAATCTGCAAAATGAACATCAGTTACCCATTTATAGTAAACGGTTAAGGGTTTTCATATGAAGTCACTTCTCTGGATATTATCGGTTAACCGTTTGTAATAAATGGTTCACCGTTAAATTCCAGTAGCCTTTGTATTTTCTGTTTTTCTTAAACGGTTAGAGCTTAGGCAAATTGTTGCTCTCTGGTCTTAATCAGTTAACCGTTTAAAAGATACCGATTCACTGTTTATTTCCAAAATCACATTTTAAACTAGATTTTGCGAAGAATCTTTTTCCAATTTGAAAATCCATCTTTTATAAGTATGAATGGAATGATCAGGCTTTCGTTTATTAGTAAATAGCTCCAATATTTTTATCAAAAATCATTTAAAGTTTGTTGTCATCAAAATTAATATTATTAACATATACATGTTAACAATTTCATTGTTTGAAATAAAGGAAAAAAGCCACACACACCCCTAGATTTGTTTAAATGGTCACATAAATCTCCTTGGTTTCATAAATAGCCACAAAATCTCCTTTTAAACTACTGTACCCTTTGATTATAGCCGTATAATACAAATATGTATTGTAAAAGATAAAAAAAAAAAAATCATATAATACGAATAAAATATTACAGTAAGTAATTAGTAAAAAAATAATAATGAAAATATTTTCAGTCTACCCCGATTGATTTCATTAGCCGTAAAATCTATTAATCTAGAATTTGATTTCAAGATTTATACTAATATGGACATAATTAAAAAAATATTGTAAAAAAACAATTGTTAAATATAATTTATTCAATATTATTATATGTGAAATAGATTTTATTATTTTTAAAAAATAGAAAATTAACAATATCGTAATAATTTATATTATTTATATATTATATTATTTTAATTTTTCATTTTTATTTATTATAGAGGTTTACTTAGAGTAAATTTTTTGTTGTTGTAATCAAAGGATATAAAAGGAAGAAAAAAAAGGTCTGAACTTTTCCCATAAATAAATGCACAAATAATGAAAATTGATACCACGACTTAGTGGAAGTAGGAGTATCAATTTAATTGGACAATAAATATTCAATAAAAAATCAATAATTAAATAATTATGAGTAATAAATAAAAAATGGTGTACTAAATGAAAGAAATGTCATAGATGGACAAAACCTTTTTACTAAATTAAATTCAAGAGGCAGCTAATCCCATGATGTTAACACTAAATCTGAATTTAGTTCATTAATTCAGCCCAATTGAAGCATGCTAAACATGAGATAAATATTTGAGTGGTACTTTTTATCCCCCCCTCTAATTAAATCCCTATAAAGTCCTTCTTATGTGCTTACATTTTTATTTTTTATTCGAACTTTGACTGATTGAGAGAAAAATATAATTAAAAGAAAGCAAAAATAGTACAAGGTGTTTACAGTTTTAATCTCATGTAAAATGACTAAAGCAAGATTTTTTTTCTTTTTTAAATAAAAGAAACTAAAGCCGCGGATTTTTTGTCTAAACCTTTTACTTATCATTTTCAAAACTTATTGCTTGCAATTGTGTTGCAACCAATTCAAAATTCAAAATTCAGAAATGTGATAATTTGTTGGGTTTGGAATTTGTTTAATTTATTGCTGTAATAAAATCATGGATGTTATTAGTGATAGTGTTATTTTGAAATTTTGTAATAGCCTAATAGTTGCTTTCAGAAGAAAAAAATTTATAACAGCAATAAATGGCTGTCAATTGTCTTACTGTAAATACTTTGTATCAAAATTTACTCTAATCTGATAACTAATTCTAATTCTCAAACAAAAACAAAACTTACGTAGTATGAAGGAATTGATTAAAAAATAAAAGTTAGAATAAAAATACACGATATTTAAAAGAAGAATCTAACAAAATGATAACAAAAATAACGATACATCTAACCGAGATTATAGTTTAATTGAAAATTTTTAATTAGCACTGTTACTTCTGCTGAGTTTATTGTTATTTTTATTATCATTGTGTCACTTTTAGGATTTCTTTTATTATTTTTCATAAAATACTACGTGGATCGTGTTATGCTTTTTCAAGGGTCCATCTGTAAAATCACTTTTTGTTTTTGTTTTTTTTTTTCCAATCATTGCCATTGGTTTAGTTGTTGACTCTTAGTGTTGGTTTGGTTGTTGACTCTTAGTATGTGTTTGAACTCGATCACTTAATTAATTAAATGAAATGGAACAGCGGTCTTGTAAGGGAGCTGGCAAGCTTAGACTTTCGAACGAACAATCAACCCAGGCTCAGTAGATGATGATTTCGAATTAGTAAATCGATGTTGATGTGAAAGATCATTAATATTGTTTATTCAATGCCCACAAACTGTGGTTGGCGGGTTGTATAAATTCCGCAATCTATTTTGATTTTATCTAGTTCTATGTTATTTTTTAATTTATTCAATCTTTGAGCGAATTTGGACTAACACAGTCACAATACAGTATCAATTAGGTCTGTATGGGTGACTAGACAATTCAAAATTTCAAACACTCATTTTCAGTTTGACATTATATACTTTACTTTAAATCAGACGAAACCTTTATTTTTTCCACTTGTGGATATTGTTCATCATTTATCTAGGTAAGGGTGTTATGAAATTAAGTTAGCTGTATAAAAATAAATTAAATTTTCTTGCTATTTGACGAGTTTTAATTTTTTAATAAACTCGGAGGATTTTATGGGGTATGTTAACCAAAGGAATTTTTGACAATTCTACTGGGAATGCTGGTAACATCACTCAATACATTATTATCTTATGTTTTAGTGAAGTTATTAATCTTGTGAAAGAGTTTATTATTTAAGAGATGTCATTATTGAACATTTATGCATATATATATATGTATATATACATTCTTTCTTACTAACATCTAAAATTTTTTATTTGAAGTGAGGTATGTATAGAGTAATCGAGTAGATGAAGAAAGTCACATCAGTTCTTTAGATGAACCTGTTGAGATACAGCCCATGGAGGACTGTAGTACTATTCATGCATTATTATTGAGAAAATTAAGTTAAGTCTTTGAGGAAAATAATATTTAATTGTTAATAGTTTTATATTTTGACTACATATGATTGATTGTTACAATTGTAGGAGTTGTTAAAATCCTTTCAAACTCATAAAAAGTTGTATTGAGGGAGCCTAATTTTACATTATAGAGGGTAGTCAAGTGTTGAACAACAATAAATAGTAAGAATAATGAAAGAATGGATAAGTGTGAAAGAACAATAAATAATTAATAAAGAAAATAATGAAAGAGTGGATAAGTGTGAAAGAACCTGTTGAGATACTGCCCAGGGAGGACTGTAGTACTATTCATGCATTATTATTGATAAAATTAAGTCAAGTCTTTGAGGAAAATAATATTTAATTGTTAATAGTTTTATATTTTGACTATATATATTGTTACAGTTGTAGGAGTTGTTAAAATCCTTTCAAACTCATAAAAAGTTGTATTGAGGGAGCCTAATTTTACATTATAGAGGGTAGTTAAGTGTTAAACAACAATAAATAGTGAGAATAATGAAAGAATGGATAAGTGTGAAAGAACAATAAATAATTAATAAAGAAAATAATGAAAGAGTGGTCAAGTGCGAAAGAAAAATAAATAATAAATATTGAAGCACTTAATATGTGAATATGGAGATTTAATGGTATGATATGTGTACATTTTGTTATATTTAATTAATGTACGTACATCACACATGCATTAAGTGAGAATACTAAAATAGAAGTACTTGGCTTCTCCATTGTTTAACACCATTTTGGTGTAACACCAACACCAAAAATATACATTTTTCACACCAAATTACTATTTCATCTCCAACCCATTTACACCAAATTTTACTCCAAAAAGAACATTTTTCTTTTTATTCTTTTAATTCTCAAGAATTAATTCAATTAACACAATAAATATTACTATTAATATAGATAATTAAGTAATAAGTAATTTTATATTGATTAACAAAAAAAGAAAATTATTAAATGTGCATTTAATTAACTAAATTAGTACATTATGAAAATTAAACATTACAAAAACGAATGCAAAGTATTCTAGCTGCAATTGGCAAACTGAGGGGATGCATTTGACAAATTGAAAATCAAAATCCAAGCAGTGCTTCCGAACAAGATATTGTAAGTTTATATTACATCTTTACTGTTTTTATCTTACACTTATTTTGTATATAACATTCTAATTGCATTATTTTGTAGCTAAATCGAGCGAAGGTGTTATTCACACAAGATAAGAAATACAATAAAGGGTTCAAATTTGATCATGTATGGCATATTCTTAAAGATATTGAAAAATTTGGAGATGATCATAGCATTACAACACCATATTTTCGAAGGCCAAGTAGTGAATTTGTGTCATCACAATCAGATTCTCCCGCTTTGAAGTCTCCAACATCAGTATCTCCCGCTCTATCATCATTTTCACTAAATATAAATGATGAGCATGTTGACGATTGTTCTACTCAATGACCCATTGGAGTAAAGAAGGCAAAAGGAAAAAAGAAAGTTGAAGATCAAAATTCACTAGTTATTGATACTATTAAAGAAACCAATCGACGACTTTATGAAATTCTTTTAAAAAGCAGTGAAGATAGGCAACAAAATTATCAAATGCAAATGATACGAGCCCAAAATGAGAAAAAAATATTGGAGATGGTCACATATCATGAAGAAAATAAAATTTTACTTAAAGATTTAAACTCAATAAGTGATTCGAGCTTATGTCAATATTTTCCAAATGAACAAATTAAGATTTTGTAGAGAAGATCTCATCAAGGCTAAGCATCTCAAAATACTTCCAATAATATTGGCTAATATTTTGATGATATTGGAGGATCTAATAATGATCTCCCAGCTTATTAAATAATTGTTCTAATTTATGCTATTAGTAGTAGCTTTTTTAATTTGTGTTAATTTAATTTTTTATTTTTTATTTTGTAATATGTAATTTAGTAATTAATGTTATTGGCATTTTATTTTTATTATTAATTTTTGTGTTGAATATTTTTTATTTAAAATATTAGTATAATATTCAAAAATTAAAAAATGAAATAAAAATAATAACAATAATAAGAATAATAATAACTTAAAATATTATATAAAATATGACATATATATAAATAAGAGAAAGTAATAAGGATATTTGAGACTTTATTTCCCTAGCACCAAATGAATAGTATTGCACCATATTTGGTGCAATACTATTCATAACACCATTTTGGTGTTAGTTTTGGTGTTACATTTGTAACACCCCACACCCGGCTTTTGACCCATTTTTGACCTCATATATAAGAGAAAGAGAGAGGGAAAGAAAGAGAGAGCTGAGAACCGAGAGAGAGAGAACCCAAACCGTTGACCCGAGAACTCGACCCGGACCTGCGAGTTTGACCCGGCCGTTTCTCCCAATTCCGGCCACCGTTCCGGGTGAGCTTGGTACCGTTTCGAAGCTTGAGAGATGAGCAACGTATCCATGCCGTCCTTGCTGCCAGAAATCGATCGGAAAGCCGCCGATCGAAGCTTGGAAGCTCCGCGGAATCGCCGGCTCGATTCGCCGTGATTTCGCCGGTTTCCGGTGACACCAGCATTCGGGTTTTGTTCCTTACCCTTCCCTCTGTCATTTCCGACCAGCCATGGATGCCGGGGACGTCGTTTTACCGTTGATCGGCCGTTGATGGATTCACGGCTTTGGGAGCTCGATTCGGAGCCACCGCCGCGCGTGGGAGGACACCACCGCCACCATTGGACTCAGCGTGGCTGGAACTTTCAGTTCTGAGCTTCCCGTCGCCGTCGGTTGAATTCCGGTGACCGTTGAACGGCGAGGGTATTTTGGTAATTTCACTGTCTAAGGGCAA
This sequence comes from Citrus glauca, assembly GCA_029633175.1. Taxonomy (NCBI): domain Eukaryota; kingdom Viridiplantae; phylum Streptophyta; class Magnoliopsida; order Sapindales; family Rutaceae; genus Citrus; species Citrus glauca. Next base: position 9,094,541 of record JAQOOD010000005.1, read on the forward strand.
TTTTGTAATTTCTGATTTTGTGGGTATTTTAGTAATTGTTGGCATTGAGGATAAGTTGGTAATTTATGATTTTGAGGTTAATTTGGTAATATTGAGATGAGGGTATTTTGGTAATATTGATTCAAGGGCATTTTGGTAATTTTACTATTTGAGGGTAATTTCGTAATTTCAAGAATTATGAGTATTTTGATGATTTATGATTTAATTAAGATTATTTGAGGTTAAGTGTGGAATGTGATTATGTTGAGGAATTTGAGAATATTGGAGTTTATAATTATGGTTTCGTTTTATGCTTATGCGAGTATTATTTATTTATTTGTAGGCCGATGATATCGATTTGTGTATTTATTACTCGAGGATACGAGGAGGTAAGTAAACTGGATTTCTAAACGAATCACAATAAACAATATATATGTTTGACATGTTTGAAAAGTCTATTTTGAGATATGTACGAATATTGATTTCTCTGTTATGCCCATGTGTTTATGTAATGTTTTGATATGAGATGTTGATATATATGTGTTTATTGACATGGGCATACATATGAATATTTCATTGGCATGAGCACGAAAATGCATTATGTTTTCCATATTTTCTTGGAAAATGAGAAAGTTGATTTTAGCAAATGAGATTTGAAAAGAAAGAAAGATTGTTTTACAGTTTTAGCTTGGATGCTTGAATTCGTTACTGGCTTAGTGGAGGACTCTCCAGATGTTTATATAGTTATGAGATAAGTGGGCGAGGGACGCATTGCGAGAAGCCCAAAGAGTATGAAAGAGAAAGTTATGAAAGTTAAGGGAGTGTCCTACTAAGCAGTAATCGAATGAAGGTAACTCAAGTAAGTGGTTTAAAAGAGAATGTGAAAGTTTGAGAAAGACAGAATGAGATTTCGATGATTTGTTTTACGATGTTTTCGAATATCATGGCACGTCATTCATTTGATATGTATATGTATGTATGTATTTTGATATATACAAAACTGGTTTACTTACTGAGTTTTGTACTCATTATAGTTTATTGTGATTCAGTTTTTGTAAGCAGGATTCGTGTTGAGCATTGATAAGGGCTTGGATGGTGGAAGTAGATGGTTTGGCATAAATTTTAAATTCTTCCGCTGCTTTGTATTTACTTTTCAAGGATATGATTTTTATGGATTGTAAAAGGATTATTTATTATTATTTTATGATATTTAAGCTTCTAGCAGTAAGATTCGCCCTGGGAGTGCGGGGCGGGTCGTTACAACATTGGAGAAGCATTTTACACAAAAAATGGTGTGAAAGGTAGTTGGTGTTAATTTTGGTGTCACATTGGAGATGACCTAAAATCTCTTGTGAAGAAGATCTTTTCCCAGCAATCATATTTAAGTAATATTTTAGTCGTTGATACTTTAATTTCTAAAATAAGTTTTTGATGAACTCGGTCACTCACAGATGAATCCTTCTCATACTTCAAAAATGGCTTTCCTAACAATGGGTTCATAAATATTTTCATAATCAATGTTAATTTAATTTAATTTTTCTATTCCATGTGTTCTTAAAATTAATAGAATATAAACGAAAAATAATAGGTTTGAATATTTCCAATTAAGATTCAAACAATTAATCAAGTAGCCCCTTCTCACGGCCAATAAATTGTATAAGATAAATAATATAAATTTTGTGAGATATCATGTCTCAAATATATCATGTTAGTTTAATTGAAGGTCCTCGATGGTCACGAAAGACACCATTAGTAGCAAATATAGGTATTTTGATATTCTTACCTTGAAAGATTAAAATAATCAAAATTAAACTTATGATAAAGTAACGTTAGTAGTTAAATATAACAAAAAAATGATAAAAGAATTAAGATAAAAATAATATGAATTTTGGTAATTATTTTCTTAAAAAAATCGGGTGGGTTTATAAAACTGATAAGGTAAAAAACATAATGCTCACCCTTCCTTCAAAGTTTTTTAGGGCCGAGGGTCCTATTGTTCGGCCCCTGGGTACATAATTATTTGCTAAAATTATTATTATTTTTTCAAAAGCCACAAGGGTGGCAAAGTCATAGTTGAGGCCTCCTCTAAGATTTGAAATCCGATGTCTAGTCGAAGAAGAAAAGTCCTTGGAACTACTAAAATTAACTACTATTACTAATATGGATTATTAAGAATAAAATAATATTGCGTCCCGTTACCGGCACCTATTGATAGCAAATTGATTATTATTGGAGAAGCTTAATGAGTATATTCATCTACAAATAGGTTTAATTGAGCCATAATATTACATAACTGCGCTTGTTGGCGTTCATTCACAATCCTCCTAGGGAAATAAACAATTCACATAAAAAACAAAAACAGTCATTAATCCTTCCACCCCTCCGCATATCCATGGCCTCATCAAATCACTTTACGAACTCCATTATTGCTTTCAAACACCATTCAATGATCCCATTTGTTCCCAATTCCCATGTATCAATATCAGCACCGTTGAGGTGGCAACCCAAAAAACTGATGATTATTAATTCACAACAGAACCACCCTTTACCCAAGTTATTCCAAATTGATGAATACAAGCGCATGAAAGCAAAACAAATAAACAAGGCTCTAGATGAAGCAGTTCCACTGCGACATCCTGCTGTTCTTCATGAAGCAATGAGATACTCTATGATACCTGGTGGTAAATATTTTTTGTCAATATTATGCAATGCTTCATGTGAATTGGTTGGGGGAAGTGAGTCAGTGGCGATGTCTCTGGCTTGTGCTATAGAGATGCTCTCCGTAATGGGTATGATTCAAGATGACCTGCCATGCCTTGACAACGATGATTTTCGACGAGGCAACCCTTCAAATCACAAGGTTTTCGGTGAAGCAACCACACTTCTTGCTTGTCAAGCTCTGTTCTGCCTTGCCATTGAGCAAATTGCTATGATCAAGGCAAAAAACGTTTCGCCCGACCGTATTCTTCGAGCCATCGTTGAGATAACCTCAGCATTTGGTTCACAGGGACTTGCTGCAGGGCAGATAATGGACATGACCAGTGAAGGCAAAGAAGTAAGTTTGAGTGAATTGGACTTCATTCATAGACACAAAGCTGGGAAATCTGTAGAGGCAAGCATAGTTATTGGAGTCATAATAGGAGGAGGAAATGAAGAAGAGATAGGAAGAATGAGAAATTTTGGAAAATGTGTGGGGATGGCATATCAATTGTGGAATGATATTGTAGATGTGATTGGATCGCCAGACACGAGGGAAAAAACTGGCAGGGATATGCTGCGGGATAAGGCAACGTATCCAAAGTTTTTGGGTATCGATGGGTCCAAGAAGCAAGCCAAGGAGCTGATAGCTGAAGCAAAACAAGAGCTTGCTTACTTTGATCCTACAAGGGCTGCCCCGCTAGACCATCTGATTAACTTCATCGTTTCTTTTGATAATATTAATTAGTTTCATGGTTGTTTTGTTATAATTATCGTTACTATTTTGCCCTTAAAAACATCGGTTGTAATAATATTGTCTGAATTTAATAAAATATGTTTATTGACTATAATATTTTATTTAATAAAATATGAGTCTATCTTATTTTTTCTTTAAAATTTATATTTAATTGTATTTGGTCTCTAATTTTCGTATTGCATTTAGAAGTTATGAGGTTGAATTCTCAAATTACAGAAAAAATTATAAAGTGTTGTTGACGAGACATGAGTTGAGTGTTCCCTTGATCATAACTGGCTCCGAAGATATTGTATCATCTTTAGCTTCGTCATTAGCAGGATTTTCAGTTGACATTAGTAACAATTTCTTTTAAACCTGAGACTTCTGAACTTATATAATTTTTATTAGGGCAATTGAAGAGGTAAATAATTACATTGTATAATTTGTTTTAGTTTAGTTAATGTATATTTAGTGGATTAATTCTTATTCAATTGATTAGATTTGAAAATATTTTACAATGAATTTTTAGTTAATCAAATGCATGTTCATTGAATTATAAATGCACTCTATAAATTAATTGTTAAATTATTTATCAATTAAAAACACAATTTTGTAAAAGAAAGAAGGAAAGCAAATAAAAGATACAACTAGTGTCTAGAGATCACTTTTATTCATTTTCAAGTATATGCACATAAGGAGATGAGCCTTCTTTCTATAGTCACATTACTACACAAATAAAATAAATGATTAATAAATAGATATATCATTAGTTATAAATTCTTATAGTTTTAAAATATATATTACTTTTTACAGGTTTGACCAAATCTCGACTGGAGAAGAAAATTATTAAAAAACAAAAATGAAAAAAAAATTATCAGCCAACAACTCTAAACTTATCCTGTTATAAAAATTAATAATGAAGGAAAATAAAGAAGTTTGTTTAAGATGGGGACCATAAGAGGACAATAAATTCCTATAATTTTTTATCTTCCTCCAAGTCGAAAGCCTATTGCTTTGTTGAATTTTAGAGTTCATTTATTTAATTAGTTTTAAAAATAAAGTGGTGGGTAAACTTTAAATTAATTTTTTAACATAATTTTTCTAACACTTGAATTAGAATAATCAACCAAATAAAATTACTTATGCTACAAGAAAAAACACCCACTATTGCAGTTGTCACCTGGCATTTCTCAAGATGCATTTGGCAACCCGTGTGATGGCGCTAAGACCCTACTTAGCCAGCCAACTCAAAGCCCAACAGAAGCGATTTTATAAGGAAGCGCGTCAATACTCGCACAAAGGAGGTTATACAAGAACCTAATGTCGCCAACACAAAGAATAACCATCACACAACACTGAACATAAGTATAGATTTTTAAGGAGGCACCGACCTCCAACTTTTCTATTCTGCAACAAGAAAAGATTTGCAAGATAATTCAAGTAATGTATGCACAAGACACAAATGCTCAATAAAAAAAACGCCCCTCACATACACCTTATCACTATCTATATACATGGGTTTGCAAGTGGTACCCCAACTCGCTAAGGTTGGGTGGCGTGACACCCACACACCACCTCAAATCCCTCCCCAAGATTTCGGCCTCCACTAAGCATGTTCAAGGAAGTTCATCACCACTCCCCCAAGGAACAAGGCAACTGCTGCCCATGTCTAGAGATAAGGAAGTTGTAAGGCGTAACCGCTGCTGCCCACTCTCCATGTTTTCCCCATTTCTAGTGTTCCAAGGCCATGTTTACCACTCATGCTTGATTTTCGTCTACCTCTTGGAGAATTTTGGCCAACCATGCTCCACGTCCCACAGCCATTTCCCGCTCAAAGTCCATGCACAACGCCTCTCATTTTTGCATGATCCAGCCCCCATGTGCATGCCCACATCACTGCACATCGGCGTGCACTCGGGCCCGCCACTAAGCCATATCTCACAACTAACTTGCGCGTTGTTGAGCACCACGCTCGCGAGCTCATGCCCTCTCGCTTGCGCGCCCACGTCACGCCCCCTTGCGTGCTGCCATGCCTCACACCTGCGCGCTCACAATGCCACAATCTTGCGAGTTGTTGTGTACGCCACCTTCGCATATTGTTGTGCGCGCTGCCCAGCATTGCTTGCGCCCATGCCGCAGCGTGCACTCTACTGCCGTGCCCCAGCCAACGTGCCAGTCCTGTATTGAGTGTTAGAAAATGCATATTTATAAAGGAGAAAATCATCATTTTACATTTCAAATCTTACTAACAACCCTTACTTTTATGTGTTTAAGTTTCTTGTAATTTAATTATGTGTGTTTTAATTTAATTAAGTATTTTATGTATTTTAGGGGCATCATAGTCATTTCACAATAAACAAAAGATCAAACGGCAAAACGGACATTACTTTTGAACTCAGGACGGTTGAAAACCTCAGGAGGAGTATAAAAGGAAAATGGTACTGTTCACATGTACGGTACGGTCTATGTTACTGTTCATGACACTGTTTACATAGACGGATCGATGACGTGGCATTGACCAATGATGTGGCATTGACTGATGAGGTGTCAAGATCCTGTTGGACTAAAATTTTTATGCACTATTGATCGATGACGTGGTTGCATATTAGTGGACTAAAAAATGCGCGTACGGTACATGCAACACATGGGATTATTTTCAACCAAACTGCGTTACTGTACAAACCATGTCACTGTTTAAACCGTACTGTCAAACCGTGTTACTGTTCAAGCCGCATAGTCAAACTGCATACTGTTTATGCATACTGTTGACTGATGATGTGGCGCAATCCTCAGCGTCCAAATTATTTATAATCCGATGGCCATAATTTACTCGATGTATCTATAAAAGGAGGCCTCCCCCCCTAATTTGATACCTCTGAATCCATTTTTTGGACTCCATTTTCTATAATTCCTTCTCCATCTTGTATTTTCTACGTATTTTAATAAATTTCCATTTTGCCCTTAGTTCAATTATGAGTGGCTAATTTTCTTTTAAGCTTGGATTGAAGGTGAAGTCTCAACATGTGTCATGGGCTTTATTTGGTAAATTTATTTTCTGTTTCCCTATAGTTTTTGTGGATGTTTTGACTTCTTGTTGACAGATAATAATAATCTTGTCTAGTACCGCCTTGATTTCACCGGCTTCCTAGTATAAGGTTATTATTATTTGGCACGATAAGCTCTTAGCACTATATTTATTAGAGCGTGGTTCATGAGGTGTGGATTCCCCCCTCATGATTTAATTGGTATTAATAAGGAATATTTAGCCCATGATGCATGTTGATACAGATCCAGATACCCAAGTACGTCAATTTAATAGATTTACACTTTAATTTCTTCTCGTCATTTCAATTCCAATTTTTAGAATAATTTGAATCACTTCCACCACAAATCCAACCACCTCATACAAAATTAATTCTACATTTAATTAAAATTCACCTTCTCGTGGGATCGACGCTCATCGCCATTGATCTATACTACAATAGAGTCGTGCGCTTGCGAGTTGAATAAAATTTGCACAACAAGCTTTTAGCGCCGTTGCCAGGGAGGTAAGTAATTTTAATTTATAGAATTAATTTTTGTGAATATTTCCTTTTAAATTATTTTCTTGTATTTTTTAAAAAAATAAAAAGAGAAAAAAGGTGAATCGGCATTTAGAGGTTAGTATTCCTTTTTTTATTCTTTAAAATTCTGTAATTTAATTTCAAGTTATTTTTTGTAATTTTTACAATTTATTTTTAGTTAATTTATTTCACGTATTTTTTGTCTATTTTTATAGCAAGGTTGTAATAGCGCCATAAGGTCAGTATCGTAATTTCTCCCTCTTCTTTATTTCTATTTGTTTTGTTTCCATCTTTATTTTTATTTTATTTATTTTGCATGCATGGTCGTAAGTCATTATTACTTAATCTTGAACTTATAGACTTCGAACTTGAGAAAACACTTTGCACACATAAAAAAGTTAAAAATAAAATGGATTTACAAGCACCACAACAGAGGTCATTTAAAGACTACTTTAGTTCTTTAGCTAATTTGAGCACATCATACATAAGATACCTAAATGTAGCTGTTAGGAGTTTTGAATTAAAACATAGTGTGCTAAATTGTCTCCCCTCATTCTATGGCCTAGAAAATGAGGACCCATACAATCATTTGAATGATTTTCATGCCATCTGTCAAACATTTAAATATGAGAATTTTTCAGATGATGATATAAAACTCATATTATTCCCATTTTCTTTAAAGGATAGAGCTCGTTCATGGTTAAATAATTTGCCTGTTAATAGCATTACATCATAGGAACAAATGGTAACAAAATTTTTAAATAAATATTTCCCAGTGCATAAAACCAATGCTATTCGCAGGGAAATCTCAGAGTTTACCTAGAGAGATGACAAACAGTTTTTCGAAACATGGGAGCAATTCAATAGGCTATTCTTGAAATGTCCATATCATGGGTACGAGAAATGGCACCAATACCAATACTTTTTAGAGGGATTATTGCCGAATGTGCAAGAATGGCTAATGGCAACAAGTGGAGGAGAGCTAATGTCAAAAAGTGCATCAGAGATTTGGGAATTCTTCCAGCGACAAGCGGATAATTCCCAACAACGGAGTCGATCACTCAGGAATACTAGAAAAATTAAGGGAGTAAATGAGGTTTACATTGGCGAGTCAACTTCAGGAATCAAAGAAGTCAAGGAGATGGTTGAAGGTCTTGCTCGACAAATAGCATCGTTATTAATTGCTAAATCAACAGAACCACATGATCATGACTCATACTCAGATCAAGCCAATGCCATAGGAGTAATGAGAAAACTATCAAATTATAACCCATACTCCAATACATATAAACCTGGATGGAGAGACCACCCCAATTTTTTATGATCTTAAGGATTCCAACAAAATGGACCAGCAGCTCTAGCCCCACCAATGCAACCAATTCCTCAAATCCTCAAACCTCTCAGCCACCATTTAGACCATACAATCAGAACCAAAACCACTCTCAACCTAGACCATGGAAGGATGCATTCCAGAATTTTAGGAATGTTACTCACTCCACGATTGAGCAATAGAACCGCACCATTAATGGACTACGAAATGAGTTGAGAGCAGGCTTCAACTCACAAGTTCAATCAATTTTAAGCCCTAAGAAGATGGTGGGACAGCTTGCTTCTTCAGTTCAGACTTTGGCAATGACTGTTGAGAAAGGTAAATTTCCAAGTCAACCAGTGCCTAACCCTAAAGGAGTACATAAAGTAAGTACCAGTTCACCACAACAGTATGGAGAGGTCAAAGCCGTCATGACCTTGCGAAAAGAAAAAGAAATCGACAATAAAGTGGAGATGCTGGTGACAAAAGAAAATCAAATTGTACCTGTGAGTGTTGAGAACTCATCACCGGAGGAGAAAGAAAAAACCAACCCACGAGAATATGTTCCCAAAGCTCCATTTCCTTAGAGGTTAGCTAAAGAAAAGAAGGGAAAATCTACAGGTGAGATTCTCAAAATATTCAAACAGGTAAATGTTGACATCCCTTTACTTAATGCTATAAAGCAAGTTCCATCTTACGCCAAGTTTCTTAAAGACTTGTGTACTAAAAAGAGAAACATACATGTTCAAAAGAAGGCATTTTTAACAGAAAACATTAGTTCTATACTCCAATATTAAATTCCTTTAAAATGCAAAGATCCAAGCTCCCCCACTATCTCATGTAACATAGGGAACCACATAATTGAGAATGCTTTGTTGGATTTAGGAGCTGGTGTAAATTTGTTGCCTTACTCTATTTTCGTAAAACTTGGATTAGGAGAATTATATCCAACTCCATTGGTGTTACAACTTGCAGATCGGTCCACAAAAATACCTCGTAGTATTGTGGAAGACATACTTATCCAGATAGATAAGTTTTATTTTCCTGTTGATTTCATTGTAATTAACAATCAATCAATATAGGATTCAAGGAAGCACATCCCCATTATCCTAGACCGACCTTTCTTGGCGAGTGCGGATGCTCACATTCAATGCCGAACTGAAAATATGAAGTTGTCCTTTGGCAACATGACTAGGGAGCTGAACATCTTCAACATTGCCAAACAACCTCGCAATGCAAATGATGGAATTTTTGATGTGGATTTAATTGAAGCATTAGTTGATGACACTTTTCTTTCAAACCTTAGTGATGATCTTTTACAAACATATTTAACTCACTTTGGTTTGGATTTTGATATTGACAGATCGATCGATGAGGTCAACGCTCTACTTGACTCAGCACCATCCATGGACACTAATAAAAAGAAGTCAAGAGTTGAACAACTAGCACTATCAGAGAAGAAACCCATCCCATCATCAGAATCACCACCGAAACTCGAGCTCAAACCATTACCCAACACTTTGGAATATGCATTTTTTGGGGAAAAAAGTACTCTGCCGGTAATCATCTAATCATCCCTCAATGACGAACAAAAAGGTAAGTTCTTTGGATGTTTTAAAAGAGCACAAAGGAGCATTAAGATGGACCATAGCAGATATAAAAGGTATAAACCCAGTAGACTGCATGCATTACATTCACCTTGATGAAAATGCTAAATCTACTAGGGAAATGCAACGTCGGTTAAATCCTAATATGAAAGAAGTGGTTAGAACTGAAGTCCTTAAGCTATTAGATGCAGATATCATTTACCCCATTTCTGATAGTTCATGGGTCAGTCTGTGCAAGTTGTTCCTAAAAAGTTAGAAGTTACTGTAGTTACAAATGTCGATAATTAATTGATACCCACTAGAGTGACTACAAGATGGCGTGAATGCATTGATTATAGAAAGTTGAATTCTGTCACACGTAAAGACCATTTTCCTTTACCATTTATCGATCAAATGCTTGATAGATTAGCAGGCCATGAATTTTATTACTTTTTAGATGGCTACTCATGATATAATTAGATTCCCATAGCACCAAAAGATCAAGAAAAGACCACATTCACTTGCCCTTTTGGTACTTTTGCATATAGGAGGATACCATTTGGATTATGTAATGCACCTGCTACATTTCAACGATGCATGTTGAGCATTTTTTCTAATATAGTTGAAAAATTCCTTGAAGCCTTTATGGATGACTTTTCTATCTTTGGTGACTCGTTTGATCAATGTTTACATCATCTAACACTACTACTGCAAAGATGTATCGAGAAGAACTTAGTCTTAAATTGGGAGTAGTGTCATTTTATGGTAAAACAAGGTATTGTTCTCGGTCACATCATTTCAAGCAAAGGTATTGAGGTTGACAAAGACAAGGTGGATCTCATTTCTAATCTTCCTCCACCCCAAACAGTCAGAGAAGTAAGATCTTTCCTGGGTATGCTGGTTTTTATAGACGTTTCATTAAAGATTTTAGCAAAGTTTCTAAACCCTTATGCAATTTACTTACTAAGGATATACCTTTTATCTTTAATGATTTGTGTCTTGTGGCTTTTGAAAAATTAAAGCAATTGTTGACATCATCACCCATCCTAAACTGGAGCTTACCATTTGAGCTAATGTGTGATGCATCTGATTATGCAATAGGAGCAATATTAGGACAAAGAGTTGATCGGATTCCCCATGTTATTTACTATGCTAGTATGACATTGAATGAGGCACAGTTGAACTATTCAACTACTGAAAAAGAAATGCTAGCAGTAGTGTTTGCATTGGAAAAATTTCGATCTTATCTCATTGGTTGTAAAATAATTATGTTCACAGATCATGCTGCTCTTAAATATCTTCTCATAAAGAAAGAAGCTAAAGCTAGACTAATTCGTTGGGTGTTACTTTTGTAGGAATTTGACTTGGAATTCAAATACAAGAAAGGCACAAAAAAATGTTGTGGCAGACCATCTCTCTCGTCTTTATTTTGACACAATTACAGAGCCATTAATATTGAATGAGTCATTTCCAGATGAACAATTAATGAGTGTGGAAGTATGACCTTGGTAAGCGGATATTGTTAATTATCTTGTTACAGGTCAACTTCCAGAGCATTAGACCAAGCAAGACAATGCTAAATTCTTTACAGAAATAAAGAATTTCTTTTGAGATGACCTGTATTTGTTCAACTATTGTGCAGACCAAATTGTTAGAATATGTGTCCCAGAAAGTGAAATTCAGAATATTCTTTCATTCTGCCATGAACAAGCTTATGGAGGCCATTTCAGTGTTAAGAAAACAGCTACAAAAGTTTTACAATGTGATTTCTATTGGCTAACTATATTTTGAGACGCTTACACTTTTTGTTCTTCATGTAATAGGTGTCAACGAATGGGGAGCATTACACGAAGGAATATAATGCCACTAAATCTAATTTTAGTAGTTGAGATTTTTGACGTATGGGGTATCGACTTCATGGGATCCTTTCCCTCTTCTTTTAGCCATCAATTCATATTGGTTGCTATTGACTATGTATCGAAATGGGTAGAAGCAAATCCATGTAGAACCAATGATCACAAGGTGGTGATAGGATTTTTGAAAACCAATATTGTTTCACACTTTGGATTCCCTCGAGCAATAATCAGTGATGGTGGTGCCCATTTTTGTAACAAAACATTCAAAGCTCTTTTTACAAAGTATTCAATCACTCATAAAGTGGCGACCCCATATTATCCACAAACCAGTGGTCCAGTTGAGATCTCTAATTGATAAATAAATCACATATTAGAAAAGACGGTGAGGCCGGACATAAAAGATTGGTCATTAAGACTTGATGATGCATTATGGGCATATAAAATGACTTTCAAGACCCTAATTGGGAAGCCACCTTATAGGCTAGTGTATGGAAAAGCTTGCCACTTACCTGTGGAACTCTAGCATCGTACATATTGGGCCATCAAGAAATTCAACTTTGACATACAGCAAGCCAGCTCAGAAAGAAGATTACAACTGGCAAAACTTGAAAAAATTCACAATGATGCATATGAAGTTGCCAAGATTTACAAGCAACGAATGAAAGTTTTCCATGACAAGCAAATTATGAGAAAATTTTTCACTCCAGGTCAGAAAGTACTTTTATTCAATTCTCACTTGCACCTATTCCCAGGTAAGTTACGCTATCGATGGTCTGACCCATTTATTGTACATACTATTTTTCCACATGGAGCAATTAAAATTAAAGACCCAAAGAATGGTGTCCCATTTAAAGTTAATGGTCAAAGATTAAAGCCATATCTAGAGTACCAACTACATGGAGAAGATACCGAAATAAATTTGAGTGACCCACCAGATTTGAATTGATTTTTTTCTTTTCGGTGGTTTGATTTTTCTTTTTTCTTTTTATTATTTTTTTGCTAATTGAAATTATTTTTGCATAAGTGTGTTTATCATTAAGTTTTCTCTGATCATTGTTAATCATGAGTACCATACTTAGACCGTTCCTCCTGAACATTATTAAACCACTTCAACGTATCAAAACTCATCTCAAAAGGCAGATTCAATTTTGTAAAACACATCGCATTTGGGCACTGCAACCACCAGAGTTAGTAGCCTATGTTGAGAGCTTAGAAAGCCAACTAAGAGATATTGAGAGAAGTGTTTATGACATCCAGTTGGAGCTTGAGGTAAATTCAATAAGAGGAGAATTTTAATTTTCTTTGTGTATTTTAATTTATTTTTCTGTTTGTGTAATTTAGTTTGTTACCCCAGTGAAGTGGCAAATAACGGTACTCCATGATAATTAAGTCGGTTACAACTAATATTCTGAGGCAAAGGTATGGACAAAAACGAGATTCCCGAGTCTACGCCAGGATTCGAATTCTGATAATCAATCAAAAGGTTACTTAAAAACTACTCAACAGGTCTTTTAGGACAACTAAAATTAATTTCTGTGGAGAACCTTGATAATTAAGAATGCAATAATCTTGTGTGCAACAACCTTGATGATTAATCGTACATTGGTTACTATGAGAAGCATAATGAATATATTTATCTAGAAATAGGTTTAATTGAGAGAATATACACACACTTATATTTGTCTACAAATAGGTTTAATTGAGAGAAAATATATATACTCAGGCCTGGCAATGGTCGTGTTCGGTGATTTGTGTCATGTTAAATTATATATTCTTAAACCCATCCGTTAAATTATTTGGATAAAATATATAAGCACAAATCTATTATTGTGTCAACTGAACTAATACATTTAACCCACTCTTTTTGGTAATAGTTGTAATATATTTTTAGTTTAAATACATAAAAATTGACAAAATATCCTTTTTGAAAATGTAATACGGAACGAAAGAAAATCTTAAGATTCTACATGTTTAGCATAATCTATTAATATAGTAAAAAATTATCAATAATTTAGTTCTAGTAACCAATATCAGTAATTACAATCACAGAAAAAAAAAAATTTTGTTTCCTAAAAGATCATACAATGAATCAATGATGACTCCAAAATTTTTTCAATAAATACATACGGATTTGAGGGTCTGTGATAGCTATATATGATTAGTCAATATAAAGTCATTTTTTCATATATATTATTTACTTTTTCATTAAAAATTAAAAATTTAATATATCAAATTTGTTAAAAAATTTAATATTAAGTGTCAATGGTTTGCGCTGGTGAAATGAGTTGTGATGCTTAAACTCAAATCAAACTCCATATAATATAGATTTTAATGAGTTAACTCATTAAAAGTCCGACTGATTGACTCGACAATCACTTTTATAGTGTATTCAATGACCCCTTATAATTTTATAGTTTTTTTTATAAAAATAGATTTTTTTTTTAATTTTCTCCCAAGTGTGCCGCTAAACTAATTTCTATTAGAATAATTCAAATATTATTTTATAGTTAAAACTTCCTCTTGCATTGAGACTTTCAAAATCCTACATTAAAGAGTATTTAATCATTTTAAGTGGAGCTAATGATTTATCTTATTAAATATATGTATTTATTTGAAAAGAGGTTCCTTAGGTCGTACTATTTACATGTATTTTCTTACTCTTTTATATGTATAGAAATTCACATAAATATATACAATGCATTTATAATCTAACCAAGAGTAATCAAAGATTATGGGGCTGCCCCTAGTGTTCATATCGGATTAGCAGTCGTATCAAATTTTCACAGGCCTATATATTCTTGTGCTTGTGGGTGTTTCCGTTCACAATCTTCCTCGGGAAATAAACAATTCACATAAAAAGAAAAAGCAGTCGTTACTCCATCCAAAAAGAACCACGTTCATGGCCTCACCAGATCTCTTTAGGAACTCCATTAATGCCCTCAAACACCTCTCCGTGATCCCATTTGTTCCTAATCCTCAAGTTGCAAAATCAGTACCGTTCTGGGAGCAACCCAAAAAAACTGATTAATGTTAATTTACAATACAACGATCGGTTGCCCAACTTATTCCCAATTGATGAATACAAGGCCATGAAAGCAAAGCAAATCAACAAGGCTATAGATGAAGCAGTTCCTCTGCGGCATCCTGATATTCTTCATGAAGCCATGAGATACTGTCTGATACCAGGTGGTAAACGTTTAACGTCAACTTTATGCATTGCTTCATGTGTGCTGGTCGGAGGAAGTGAGTCAGTGGTGATGCCCCTGGCTTGTGCTATAGAGATGCTCTCCACACTGTCTATGATTCAAGATGACATGCCTTGCCTTGACAATAATGATCTTCGACGAGGCAACCCTTCGAACCACAAGGTTTTCGGTGAGGCAACCACAATTCTTGCTTGTCAAGCTCTGCACTGCCTTGCCATTGAGCAAATTGCCATGATGAAGGCCGAAAACGTTTCGCCCGACTGCCTTCTTCAAGCCATTGTTGAAATGAGTTCAGCAGTTGGGTCAGAAGGACTTGCTGCGGGGCAGATCATGGACATCAAAACCGAAGGCAAACAAGTAAGTTTGAGTGAATTAGACTTCATTCATAGACACAAATCTGGGAAATTTTTAGAGGCAAGCATAGCTAGCGGAGTCATAATAGGAGGATGAAATGAAGGAGAGATAAGGAGAATGAGGAATTATGGAAAATGTGGAGGGATGGCATACCAATTGTGGAATGATATTGTAGAGGTGACTGGATCGCCACAGACGAGGGAAAAACCTGTCAGGGATATGCTGCGAGATAAGGCCACATATCCAAGGTTGTTGGGTATCGATGGGTCCAAGAAGTATGCCAAGGAGCTGCTGGCTGAAGCAAAACAAGGACTCGCTTACTTTGATCCTGCAAGGGCTGCCCCGCCAGACCATCTGGTTAACTTCATCGGGTAAAAGTTTATTTAGTCCCTATATTTTAAGATTAACATTTATTTAGTCTCTTTATTTTTAAAAATACCTTGAAATATCTCTGCTGTTAAAATATTGATACTCCTACCGTTATTTTGTTATTTCTTTTAGCTTATATGTATGATATTACCTTTTATAATAATTTTTTTGTTTGGACATTAATAAAAAGAAAATAATTAAATTAAAAATTTAATCCTAAAAATTAAAAAATATATATATTAGTTTTTTTGCAAGCACCATTTGCACACTTAGTAGTTTGCATGCAATTTTTGACAATTTAATTTTTATTTTTAGGGTTAAATTGATAATTTAATTATTTTCTTTTTATTAATGTCCAAATAAAAAATTATTATAAAATGATAAGCTAAAAGAAATGAAAAGTAATTGTAAGAGTATCAATACTTTGACAGTGGGGATGTTTCGAGGTATTTTTAAAAATATAGGAACTAAATAGACACTAATGTTAAAATATAGGGATTAAATGGAGTTTACCCAACTTCATCAGCAATAATAACTAGTGTTCGTGGTTAACTAAGTCATTTTTTCTTTAGTTTTGTTTGAAATAGCAATAAAGGACGTTTGCCTAGCGGGAAAATTAGGGGTGAGCACGGTTCGGTTCGGTTCGGTTTTTTACTAAATTTTTTATAATCGTTCGATTACGATTATTTTAAAATCATAATCGCGATTAATCAAATTACCGAAATAATCAAATACGCTATTAATTGAAATAATTCGATTCGGTTCGGTTCGATTATTTTGATTATGGGCCTATTGGACCTATTTTGGGCTTTTTTAAATTTAAAATCTTAAATTAATAAATCTACTACAAACATAAAAAGTTAATAAATAAAAATTCAAAAATATGTCTCGAACAATGTTCAAATAACACATAACATGTTCAAATAACAAGTTCAAATCAAAATAAATCATAATCTCAATTACTCCTTGGTTGCTTATTCTTGTTGAGCTAGTATTGGCCTACCAAATTCTACATTAACAAATTAAAAAAAAATTAGAATGATTAGTTAAAAGTGAAATAATCAAAACAACATATCAAAATATAGTAGTAATATATTATCTGCTTCAATAACTTTAATATTTAGTGGTTTTGCAAAAAAACGACAGAAACAGCTGCTGTTTTGAACAGCAGAAACAGATACTGTTTCTGTACTTTTGAACAGAAGAAACAGCAGTTGTTTCTACACTTTAGAACAGCAGAAAAGCTTGCGGTTTTTGGCAGAAAGATTTAACTTTTTCTGCAGTTTTGCAACAGCAAAAAAAGCAAGCATATTTATCTATTTTCTCTAGAGTTTAATACATCAAAATCGATTACTTGAATCAAAACGAGATGGACTCTGATCAATTCTAATTTCATTGTCTAAATTAATTCACACCAAAGTGAAGATGTCGATCTAAACTCATAAATCAGACAACAAAGCGGGCAATTTTAACATTTAAAAACAGGGCATGAACTTAATTACATGGACCACATACGCAGTCAGTTAATGCGGTGAATGCGAATCAATTTACCACAGAATTTTGTAAGGTAATTAAGACCTAGATAATTAAGCAACCATAGATGACATGTTACCACACAGTGAATCAGAATAATCATAAAAAGAGATCAAAGCAATTTCCTAATCCTTGCAAAAAAATAGCAGAAAATATCATCATCGTGACAGTTTATTTATATCATTTTGGCATTTGCTAATCAGCAGAGCCCATGTGACCAAACCAAAAACGCAGCAGAGCCCATTTCATTTCAATTCTTAACAAGAAAGAAACCAAACCAAAAACGCAGCAGCAGGCCAGCAGTGACCAGCAGCGACAGCGGCAGCAGCAGTGAACAGAAGCGGCGGCAGCAGCAGCAGCAGTGAACAGCAGCGGCAGCAGCAGCGACCAGCAGCGGCAGCAGCAACGAACAGCAGCGGCAGCAGCAGCGGCGGAGACAAGCGACGGGGACCAGCGACGGGGACGAGTTCCAGCGGCTGAAGGTCACGGCTGTGAAAATGAAATAGAAATGGAAATGTGATTTAGAGATCACTAGGCTTACGTTTAGGAATTTTGGGGTTCGGTTTTTTATAATCGGTTCGGTTTTTTGGTTATTTTAAAAACTGAAAATCGAACCGAAATATTTTACTATTATTACTATATTACTATTTCGATTTTTTGAGTATAAAATCGTAAAAAAACCGAACCGAACCATTTGGTTCGATTCGATTTTAAATTAATGAACTATTTTTGCACAACCCTAGAGAAAATAAAAGAAAAGAAAGTTACAAAGAGAACTGTAGATATGAATTTTATTAATATTTCAACAGTTAAAAATGATTGCATTTGGAGTATTTATACAATCAGTATCTAGCTAAACTAATCCTGTTATGGACTTAATGAGTGTTTAACAACTTAACATTATTACTGAGCTAGCCTAAATAATTGTGCTAAGTCATCAGTAGTGTTTGAATCAGATGTGAGCTACTTTACCGAGCTTATAATATTCTGGCCATGCTTCACTGTATACACTTATATATGTTGGTATTTTGGTAACTACAAGTAAATTACTCCAAGGATTTTTTAAAATATCTTATTATTTAACTTGATATATTGCATATTAATTTTTTTAGCCTTTTTAACAGCAGCCACGGCGCATGCTTGTCTCTTCATAGTACCACCTCTGATTAAACTAATAATATAAAATTGGGGGAATTTTTTTATTTTTTATGTCTTTCAGTCTGAATTAGGCTTATGAGTTTCTTTATCGTATCAGAGATCTTCTCATTTACGAGTGGACTCATTATTTTTCCATCTTTCAAGAACTAGGCAAAAAAACCAGTATGTATAATGAAAATATGCTTCATTGCTAAGAATAATTACTGGTCTAATAATATATGATTGAGACAATTCTAAATTCTTGAGCTAATTTTGACAAGAAGTTAGCTCCATAAACTTCTATAATATTTTTCAGAATAATTTTACACTTCTCAACCTAAGAGATTTATTCCATAAATTTATGACATTTATTCTACAGAGTTGATGGGTTCAATTAAAGAAACGTCGCCCTGCCTAACCTCAAGACTACTCTTCTTTTTCTTCTTCCTATTCCTTTTTTAAAAGTTTTGCTCACATCATTTCATTGTTCCTGGAGAATTTATTTTCTGAGTTGTCGGTCGACCTTCCAATGACATTGCTTGAATGTGTACATGCCTGTACATTGTTAGCATATGTGCTATAGAGCAAGAGGTGCACCATAAGTCTGCCGAGTAGTCAAGTAGCTGAACTACTCCTAGCTGCTGAGCTAGCATTGTTAGTTGTTCACATAAGCCGTGATTGTGACGAGTTGTATTTTAGCGTGTTTATAGAAGAATCTACTAGTACTCTCTATTTTCTGTTTGTTAGATTCAATTGAGCTACTGTATAAGCTAGCTTGTAATCATTTTCTTAGCAAGTTGTTTATACAAAGTTGAGCTTTTGATTCCAGAATATTGATCTAAATTTCTTCTGCTATTTTCTAGTATTTTCCAACTTGCGAAACACACAAATTACATTTTCTAAAATACATTAATTTCACATGGATAAACATATCCATTTTTGTCGTAATTAATTGGATACGTTCAATATATTTTATATATGTGAGTGGTGTGATTGTATCTCATTTCAAATTAATATAAAAAACTAAAAAATAACTTTTTCTTGTCTAATTTAAATATTTATACAAACTAAAGATTTTTTTTCAAATTTATTATCCACTTAGTACTTGTAAAAACCACATAATTTTTTAGAAAAAAGGGAAAAAAAAAAGACAATAATCTTTATTAAGTTCAGTTCAAATACAGGACTTGAAAAGTTTGCATCATGGCAAAGCAAATCTTAAAGACTTTATGAATTTTTCTAGCTCCCTCAATCCTTCTTCAGGAGATTTTGCTTCGCCCAAGATCTTAACGGCAGCACTCCCAATAATAACACCATCAGCTCCCCATCCTGCTACTTGTTGCACATGCTCAGGTTTCGATATGCCAAAACCAACTGCCACAGCTTTAGTTGTTGACTCTTTAATTTCGTTTATAAGAGTTTGAACTCGGTCACTAACAGATGTACGGGCTCCAGTAACGCCAACCGAGCTTACAAGATAGACGAATCCTTGTGATGCTTCAGCAATGGCTTTCATTCGATCTTTTGGAGTGGTGGGACCTGTAACGAAAAATATTAAAAAAATTGAAAGTTTACTCTATGCTGATATAAATAACCGTAAAATAGTTATTTTTTTTATAATTACGTTTGCTGATGTCAGCACTCTATTATATTTTTCTATTAAATATCATTGCGCACCTGTAAATAGTACCATCTCAATCTTTTTTTTGATGGCTTCCTTCCGTAAAGACTCCGTCTCTTCCAGAGGGATATCTGGAACCATGAGCCCATGTATGCCAACGTCTCTAATTGTGGACATGAAATTCTCCACTCCACGCTTATGGATTGGGTTGTAGTATGTGAATAAACTGATTGGACAAGAAATTTGAGGAACCACATCCTTCAAAATGGAAAGAATTGCATTGAAATTGGTCCCTCTTGCCAGGGAGCGGGCCGACGCAGCCTGGATGACTGGACCATCTCCTAAAGGATCACAAAACGGGATACCTAGTTCAATGATGTCTGATCCACAGGAATCAAGCAATTTCAATGCTTTTGCGGTGGTTGAAAGGTCGGGATCACCGGCTAATATGCATGGAATAAGGGCCACTTTGCGTTGTTTTTTCAATCTGGTGAATGTTTCAGCGAGACCAACGGTGGTGGTGGTAAGAGTTGCGGCCATGGGAGTGAATCTTTTCCGTGAAAGAGTGGATTTACGAGAACAGGTATGTGGGTTACTCAGATAGACGAAGCTAGTGGTTACTTTCAGAGCAGCCATAATATTATTGTTAGCCTGTATGTAAAGAGGTTATCTACTAGTTCCCAGACATCACTTGGTATTAATAGCATAGAATTCACCTCAAGAGAATGACTTCAGCATAAAACTTGTATTTATTTGTTTATTTTATAGAGGCTTCAACCAATTTTGAGGGATTCTTAATATGAGACTTTTTTATTACTATTATTTTTATTTTTATTTTTTAACCCTCACTTTTAAAAGTTTTATTTGCAGTCTACCCAAGTTTATAATTTGCCCATTTTTGTCCTCATTTTATTGGTCCCATCAATTACATTGATTTTCAGTTATAGCCTACTCAAGTTTACGACTTCTGCATCAAGGCCCTCGTCAAACAATATCCTGGTTTCACAACTGATTTGGATGGTTTATTTTGTCCAGATAAATTTGCAAAATTGAGACCCGCAGCAGAACAACAAATAAAGAATAGCGAGGGGAGACTTATTGTCAAATCATTAATCAGACTTACACTCATTTGATGATCTGATTAACTAGAGAGTTTACAATTAAGGAGAACTTTAACTCTCATTTGATGGTCCATTTTCTTTATATTTATGAATCATTTACCTTACGTAGTTATAATTGGAAGCTTATAAGAGGAGGGCTTTTCTACAAACTTAAATTTCTCTCTGGACTACTTTGTCTCTTGTATGCTCTCTTAACATTAGCACATTGTTAAGTTGTTGCCTATTAATTCAACACTATTAACCGATTATTTAGACACTGAATATTAATGCAGACCACAGCTTTTTAATTATCTTAATCTAAATTAGTGATCATTAGATTTAGGGAATCAGTCACTTACACCCCTAATGTTTGCATAAATGGTCATATAGACCTCTTTCATTTCATAAATGATCACACAAATTACTTTTTAACGATTATACCTTTGAATTATATCAACACAAAACTTGACTTTAAATAAATTTCTATAATAAAATTCAAATATAATATCAAAAAATCTAATATGCAAAATATTATAAATTTTTTAAATTATTTTGAATATTAAACAAAATTATTTTCAATATTATTATGTTTGATTTATTTTAATATTAATAAAATTTGATTCATGGATAGTCATAATACAAAAACAACTTATATAACATTGAAAATAACTTACAAAATTTATTTATACTATGTATTTCTTCTATAATATTTTTTAGATTACTTTTTTATATTAGTCTATAATAACATAGGTTTAAAGTTAATTTTTTTATTACCCCTTGGGTCACATTATTTTAACTCACAAGTTTTCAAAAAAGAACACTAAAACTCTTTTCTAATTATAATACCTTTTAACTTCATTAAATTTCAAGAAAAAAGAATTAAGAATAAAATCATATCTTATGTTATAAAATATCACAACAATTACGTTTGTAATTTTAGTAAATTCTTAATTTATAATACGAACGGGACTGTAGAGTTGTGTAAGAAATTTTAAAAAGAGTATTATCTTATTAGTTTATAAAAATTGTTAATTTTATCTTTTAGCCCAAATCAAGACTGCAAAAAAAAAATTATTATTGAAGGAAGATTGTTAATTTATCGAGCCTAAAAATTTGGTCTCCTGAATTAGATGGGGGGAGTGGTTGATGAATATTGTGATTTGGAAGTCATTATATCTGACCGCACCGTGAGATTTTTAAAAATTACCCACAAGGTTTTGATTGATCGCTCTACCACTTAATTTTCTAAGTGAAAGAACGCATATTCAAACTCCCAGTTTAACTTTATCTGAAAAAGTTACGTGGTTGGTGGTTGTCGTGTACATAGTAAATCTGATAAATAAAGTTTTGACTGGTCAATCTACCCCTTGAATTTTCCAAGTGAAAGCTAGAATAGACATCCAAACTCCAACTTCGTCACTTATCTGAAAAAATTGCACAGTAATAATATATATATGCGTGTGTATGTATTAAAATAATTTCAATATTTCAAAAAACATTTTAATACTTTTCAATTTTATATTGTATTAAGCTAACTTTGTAGTAAATAAAAACATACTACTAAAACAAATATTTAAATATTTAAATTATTTTTCACGTTATATAAAATAATTGTAATATTATTAATAAATGAGATATATTTTATTAATTATAAAATTTATTTAAACTAACGATTTATTTAAAAAATTTTTAAAATAAATATAAAAATTTACATTTTAAAAATTATTTTATATATTAAAAAATACTAATATTATTAGTCTATTAAATAAATTAAAATATTCAAATTATATTTGTATTTACAAAAAAAATTAAAGTTCATTTATAACTATGTACAAAGGGTATTATAATAATAAATGGTCTTGATGTCCCTTATTAAAAGTTCAAAGGCCTGAATAACTAATTTGCCGAATCTTTGAGTGTATATACCCTTTTTCTAATACAAAAAATTGAATCTAAATAAAAAGGACAACTTTTTTTTTTACTTTTTAAAACTAAAACCACACAGTTTTTGTCTAACATCCTGTTTGATATTGAGAAGTTATCAACTTAATTTTTAAGCTACAATAAATAATATTTTAGTAAATACTTTAGTGCTATAATTTTAAGTTACAAAAGTCCAACTTCAATTTCAAATAGAACCTTTTATTTATAATTTTTTAAGCTTATTGCCTTCATTTGTTTTGCAACCAATTCAAATTTCGGAATTCAGAAATGTAATAATTTATTGGGTTTAGATTTATGGCTGGAATAAAGGCATTGATTGGATTGGATGTATTAGTGATATTGTTACTTAAATATTTGGTAATTGATGTATTAGGAAAAGGGTTTTATAAGAGTAACAACGGTGCATGCCAATAATCCCACTTTTAAATATTTTGTTCTAAGAGTTAATTTAATCTAATACTTAATCTTAACTTCCCAACAAAGCCTACTTGTCATGAAGGGATTGATTGAAAAAAAATAACTGTTAATAAGAATAGAGCGGAGATGCAAACAACGATATACCCAGCCGTTTATTAATTTGAAATAAAAGCATCGCGCGGCCCACCTTATATATTTTTTTAAAAAAGAAAAAGACGCGATTCAATGGTGATAAAAACATCGGTCATCTCGGTCGGGGTTATAATATTAGTTAAAACGTTTTCAATTAAAATACAACGTCGGCTGAGTATATCATCCGTTGTTTGCATTGTCAGTTAAATTCTTCGTTCAAAGAAAAAAAAAATAGCTTTTTATTGTTCAGCTGTTGACTATTAAGTAAGTGTTTGAACTCGGTCACTTGACTAATTAAATCAAATGGAACAACGGCCTTGCAAGGGAGCTGGCCAGCGGCCAGCTTGGATATTTGAACGAAAAGTAAATTCTCTCACGCTCAGATAATTGCAAAGCTTATCTAGACGTTAGTAAGTCATGATTTGGAATTAAAAAATTTAAGAGTGATGTTGATGTGAAAAATCGTTAAATATTTTTTATTTAATACCCACAAGCTGTTGTTGACTTCTTGGTGGGTTGCATTAATAATTCCACAAGCTGCTTTGATTTTATCTAGTTCTATGAAGGGATTGATTAAAAGAATAAAAGCTGTTAATAAAAATAAAGCACTGATATTTGAACAAAAAATTTTATTCATAGTGAAATAACGATACACCCACTTGAGGTTGTAGTTTAATTAAAAATGTTTGATTGACGGTATAATTCCAACTTTGTTTACATTTTTTTTTTCATCATTATATCATCCTTACAATTTTTTATCACTTTTTTTATATTATGTGAATCGTAAGATGCTTTCATTCCAAATGAATATGAAAAAATAACTTTTTTTTATCAATTCAAGGGCCCATTCATTAAAACAGCAATTTTTTTTTCCTTTTCTTGCCACAGGTTTCGCTGTTGACACTTCACAAGTGTTTGAGCTTGGTTATTTAATTAATTAAATCAAATGCAACACGGCTTTGTAAGGAAGTTCTCCAGCCTAGATATTTGAACGAATAATCAATTCCCTCAGGCTCAGTAAATGCAACGCTTATCTAGACATTAGTAAATGATGATTTGGATTTAGAAAATTCAAGAGTGAGGTTAAGGTGAAAAATCGTTAATATTTTTAATTTAATACCCTCAAGCTGGTGCTGTTGGTGTGTTGTATTAATTCCACGACCTGCTTTGATTTTATCTAGTTAATTGAAAAATAAAAGTGAATAATTTGAACAAATAATTTAATTGAGGATAGAAATAACGATACACCCAATTGTTGTTATAGTTCCCTTTTAAAATTTTTTAATTTAATTAATGTTATAGTTTAATTTGATTTATCTGGTTCTATCTTATTCATTTATTAGCCCAATTGGGCTTACACAGTTACAATGCTGTATTAGATGGGTCTGTACGAGTGAATGTAGAATTCAGATGCATATTTTCAGTTTGACTTTATGTATTTTAAAACGGATGAAAGATCATTCTGCCTTTATTTATTTGCATTTGTGGACATTGTTCACCATTTATCTAGTTAAGGGTGTTTATGGAATTAAAATTGAGGGTAAATACTCATTTAATTATTATATTTTGATAAAAGTATCCATTTACTTCTTATATTTTAAAAAATTTTCAAAATATTGCAACAATATAAGTGAAATTAATTAATTCTATTTAAAACATTAATTTTATTAAATTAATTAATAATTATTTATTAACAAATTAATCAGCAAATATCATAATGATAGAATCATTATTTTTGGTATCCCTACAACAATCTTACTAATAATTATTCATAAATAAATATCAACCAACTTAAAATAATATTTAATATCCTTACAACAACCTTACTAATAGTTATTTTACAAAAATTAATTTAGCATATTAATTGTAAGGCCAACTTAATAAATTATTTTGTATTTAGTAACATTGCCGAGATATTGTTACAAGGATATTATTTTAAAAGAAAAGAAAAAGTAAGGATAAGAATGTGACAATCGTAAGGGTGAAATATACATCTAAATAAAAATATAACAATTAAGTAAGTATTTATCCTAAAATAAATGGGGATGATAGCACTGAAAAAGACAGGTCAGAGACTGTGCCGGTATATGTGGGAAATAATCCAGAAAATTCAAATTCTTTTAAAGCAGCACCAGAGCACGAGAACAAGAATTAGTCGAATTTGAGGCTCCAGAAGTTCATTGGTCAACTTGTGAAAGAGATGATCGCCAGCTTAGCACTCGAATTATGTCACATAGATGAATGTTACATACTGCCTTCTAATAGAGGATAGAGAGCCATCAACTTTCCGTGAACTTTAAACAACTTAGATATTACTTTGTGGATGACAACAATGCAGGAAGAAATTGAGGCTCTACACAAGAAAAAGACATGAAAAATTGTACAACTACCACATGGAAGAAAAGCTATGGGTAACAAATGGATCTACAAGATCAAATGTGATGGAAATAAGCAAGTAGAGTGGTATCGTGCAAGATTGGTAGTGAAAGGATGTGTTCAGAAAAAAAAGGTATTGACTTCAACAAAATATTTTCTCCAGTGGTTCAACTCACAACAGTCAAAACAGGCTTGGCTATGTGTGCAACATTTGACTTACATCTTGAGTAGCTAAATGTGAAAACTGTATTTCTTCATAAAGAACTTAAAAAAGAAATTTATATGCTTCAACCAAAAGGTTTTATTGAAATAGGAAAGGAGAACTTGGTTTACATGTTAAATAAATCTATGTATGGTCTCAAATCGGTGCCAAGGTGTTGGTATAAGAGATTTGACTCCTTCATCATAAGCCTTGGATACTACAAAGTCAGTTCAGACCATTGTGTATATTACAAAAGGTTTGAAGATAATGATTTTATCATTTTGTTGTTGTATGTGGATGACATGTTGGTAGCAGACCCCAAAAAAGATTGAGTACAAGAATTGAAGGCACCGCTGGCCAGGGAGTTTGAAATGAAGGATTTTGGACCAGCAAACAAGATTCTAAAGATGCAAATTGACCGAGACAGAAATAACAGGAAAATTTGGCTTTCTAAGAAGAACTATTTGGAGAAAATATTGGGGCGCTTCAATATACAAGATTATAAGTCAATTTTTACCCTACTTTCTGTTAATTTCAAGTTATCCTAAAGTATGTGTCCTAACAATAAAGCAGAGAAGAAGGAGATGTCTTGAGTACCATATACATCAGTAGTGGGAAGTTTGATGTTTATTATAATATGTACCAGACCGGACATTACATAAGTAGTAGGAGTAATCAGTCGATACATGACAAATCCTGGTGGTGAGTAATAGAAAGCTGAGAAGAGGAATCTGAGATATATCAAAGAAATCTCATATGTTGCATTCTATTATGCAGGATATGAATTTACTATCAGGGGCTAAATGGGTTTAGATTTTGCAGGAGACCTTGATAAAAGGAAATCCACTATTAGCTATGTGTTTACACTTACAAGAGTTGTAAGTTAGATTTAAAACTGCAAACAATTGTGGTTCTATCTACAATAGAAGCAGAATATGTGGTAGCTACACTAACTTGCAAGAAAACTATTTGGATACAAAGGATATTACAGGAGCTCAGGCGCGAGCAATAGAAAACTCTTGTATTTTGTGACAGTCAGAGTACCTTGTCTATTGCAAAGAATTCAAACTTTCATTCCAAGACAAAGCACATAGGGGTTCAGTATCACTCTGTTTGAGAAGTAGTGAAAGATAGAAGTGTGGATTTGTAAAAAATACATACTAAAGAGAATCTAACAGATGTTTTGACCAAGTCAATCAATGCTGAAAAGTTTGTATAAAGTAAATCCTGTTGTGGACTAGTAGAAAGAGAAGCAACATGACTATGACGAAGCATAAAGGATAGTGCGGAGTTTGGTTGGTTCCAAATCTGATCTCCAAGTGGAAGAATGTCAAAATGTAAAGCAATGGGCACTGTTAGTGCCCTACAGAAAAAGAAAAAGAAAAGAAAGAAAGTAGCGGCCACTCAAGAAAATAAAAAAATAATATAATAATAATAATAATATTAAATAAAAAATAGACAATTTTGGCTATAAAAGGAGGCGCTTCACCTCACTTTCATTTGTCTCATTTTTTTCAGCTTATTTCTTCTCTTAAGAGTGAGGAGCAGACAGAGTTGAAAGTGTTAGAGTTTTAAACTTTTATTATAGTGATTTGAGAGATTGGATGTATTAGAATTCAGGGTAGTGAGCCAAAATATTACAATACTTGTAATCCTCATTTTACTAGTAAAATATTTTCTTTCTGTTTTCGCCCAGGGACGTGGAATAAAAACCAAACCATGGTGCATGCTGAGTGCAATAATAAGGAATATTAAGCCCATGGTGTATATTGAGTGCATATCTAGAGACCCAAACGCTTCGTTTTAATAGTTTTTACTTTAATTTATTTTCATCATTCTAATTTAAATTTTAGGATAATATAAATCCAACCACCCACTTCGAAAATTAACTCCACACACAATTAAAATTCACCTCCTCGTGGGATCGACACTTGTCACTGTTGATATATTCTATAATAAATTTGTGCACTTGCGAGTTCAATAAAATTTGCTCAACACACACCATACTTCGAATCCTCTAAAAGCCGACCCCATTCTCTATAAACCTAGAACCACAAATATTTGAAATCTTTGTTTGTGGTCGGCAAATCTAGGATCAACTTGTTTACCCTAGACCATGCTGATAAATAGTACTATCCATCATGTTTCTTTGAGTTACTTTTCATTTTGAAGAATCTTTTCAACTCTTAAAAAGTGAGCTCATGTAAACTCACTCTCGCCCATAATATGTTGGGAAATTGATGGGTGAAACAAACACGCAACTAAAGTAAAATTGAGAAATAATGAGACAATAGATTTACACAGGGGCACCAGAAAAAATCTAAAGAGGCAAAAAATTTAATATACACAATACTTAAATAGATAAGGATCATCCTAAAAGAAATTCTTTATTTCCGCAAAAAAAATTAGCTTTGTCCTTTGAAGTCCAATGCTTTGGAAGTTGACATTTTCTATACCTTTCTTATATTTGATTTCAAAGTCAAATTTATGAATTAATCCAGCTTTTGTATCTTTCTTTGTGAGAAGATATTGAAGAGAAATATGATCTGTGAACACAATTATTTTATAACCAATAAGATAAGATCGAAATTTTTCTTATGCAAACACTACTGCTAGCATTTCTTTTTCAGTGGTTGAATATTTCAATTGTGCATCATTCAATATCACTCTAGCATAGTAAATGTCATGAAAAATTCAATCAACTCTTTATCCTAATATTGCTCCTATTGTATAATCAGATACATCACACCTGAGCTCAAATGGTAAGTTCTAATTTGGGGGTTGAATAATGGGTGATGATGTCAACAATTGTTTTAGTTCTCAGATGCCACAAGACATGAATCATCAAAGACAAAAGGTACATCCTTAGTAAGTAGATTGCATAAAAGTCTAGAAATTTTGCTAAAATCTTTAACGAAACATCTATAAAAACTAGCATGCCCAAGGAAAGATCTTACTTTTTAGATTGTTTTAAGTGGAGGAAGATTGGAAATGAGATCCACCTTCGCTTTGTCAACCTCAATACCTTTACTCAAAATGATGTGACCTAGAATGATACCTTATTTTACTATAAAATGGCACTTTTCCCTGCAGAACTAATGTTAGATGACGTACATACATTGATTGAATGAATCACCAAAGATTGAAAAGTCATCCATAAGACTTCAAGGAATCATTCAACTATATTAGAAAAATTACTTAACATGCATCATTGAAATGTAGCAGGTGCATTACATAGTTCAAATGGCACCTTTCATATATGCAAAAGTACAAAAAAGACAAGTGAAAGTGGTATTCTCTTGATCTTTTGATGTTATGAGAATCCATTCATGACCCGCTAATTTATCAAGCATTTGATCGATAAATGATAAAGAAAAATGATCTTTACGTGTGACATAATTCAATTTTCTATAATGAATGCATACATACCACCCTATAGTCACTCTAATGGGTATAAATTCATTATCAGCATTAGTAACTACTGTGACTCCTGATTTTTTAGGGACAACTTGCACAAGACTGGCCATGAACTGTCAAAAATATGATAAATGATACATGCGTCTAATAGTTTAAGGACTTCATTTTTAATAACTTTTTTCATGTTAAGGTTCAACAGACGTTGCATTTCCCTAGTAAGTTTAGTATTTTCATCAAGGTGAATGTAATGCATGCATTCTACTGGGTTTATACCTTTTATGTCAGCTATAGTCCATCTTAATACTCCTTTGTGCTCTTTTAAAACTTCTAAACCCTTACCTTTTTGTTTGTCATTTAGGGATAATGAAATGATTACTAGTAGAGTGCTTCCTTCTCCCAAGAATACATATTCTAAAGTGTTGGGTAATGGTTTGAGCTCGCATTTTGATGATGATTTTGATGATGGGCTGAGTTTCTTCTAAATGGTACTAGTTGTTCAACTACTAACTTCCATTTATCAGTATTCATGGATGGTACTGATCTGTCAATATCAAGTAAAGTGCTGGTCTCATCGACTGCTATGTCAATATCAAAATCCAAAACAAAATGAATTAAATATGTTTGTAAAGGGTCATTACTAAGATTTGAAAGAAAAATATTATCAACTAATTCTTCTATTAAATCCACATCAACAATTCTATCATCTACATTGGATGTTATTTGGCAATGTTGAAGATATTTAGCATCATAGTCATATTGCCAAAGGACAATTGCATATTTTCAATCCTGCACTGAATGTGAGCATCGACAGTTGCCAAAAAAGGTCGGCCTAGGATAATGGGGATGTGCTTCCTTGAATCCTGCACTGGTTGGGTGTTAATTATAATGAAATTAACAAGAAAATAAAATGTATCTATCTGGATAAGCACATCCTCCACAATGCCACAATATATTTTCATGGATTGATCTGCAAGTTGTAGCACCGTTGGAATTGGGTGTAATTCTCTCAGTCCTAGTTTCACAAATACTAAGGTAACAGATTTATAATAGCTTCTAAGTCCAACAAAGCATTATCAATTGTGTGGTTTCCTATACTACATGAGATAGTGGGGGAGCCTAGGTCTTTGTATTGTAGAGAAATTTTATGTTGGAGTATAGTGTTAACATTTTCTGTTAAAAAAACCTTAGTTTGAACGTAAATGTTTATCTTTTTAGTACAAAGGTCTTTAAGAAACTTGGCATAAGATGTCACTTGTTTTATAGCATCAAGCAAATGGATGTTAACACTTATATGTTTAAAGATTTCAAAAATTTCACCTATGGATTTTCCCTTCTTTTTTTTTAGCCAGCCTATGGGAAAATAGAACTTTGAAAACGTATGCTCGTGGATTGGCTTCTTTTTTCTCCTCTCGTGATTAGTCCTTAGCATGTACAAGTACAATTTGAGTTGTTTTTGTTATCGGCATCTCAACTTTGTTGTCGACTTCTTTTCTTTTTCACAAGATCATGACAACTTTCACCTTTTCATGTTACTGAGGTGAACTGGTAATTGTTTCATGCACTCCTTTAGGATTAAACACCGGTTGACTTGGGAATTTTCATTTCTCAACAATCATTGTCAAGGTTTGAACTGAAGAGACAAGTTATCCCATCATCTTTTTGAGGTTTGAAATTGATTGGGTTTGTGAGTTGAAACCTGCTCGCATCTCATTTTTTAGTTTATCAATAGTGCGGTTTTGTTGCTCGATTGTGGAGTGAGTAAGATTCTTGAAATTCTGGAATGCATCATCCCATCGTTTGGGTTGAAAGTAGTTCGATGGCTGAGAGGCTTGAGAAACTTAAGGAATTGGTTGCATTGGTGGATCTAGAGCTGGTGGTTCATTCTGTTAGAGCCTTTGAGACCATGAAAAATTGGGATGGTCTCTCTATCCAAGATTATATGTGTTGGAGTAAGGGTTGTAGTTTGATGTTTTTTTCATTACACCTATAGCATTGACTTAATCTGGGTATAAGTCTTTGTTATGTGGCTTTGTTGATTTAGCAACTGTTAACGATATTATTTTTCGAGAAAGGCTTTCAACTATCTCTTTAACTTCTTTAATTTATGAACTTAACTTACCAATGTGAACCTTATTCACTCCCTTAATTCTTATAATATTCTTGAGTGGTCGACTCCGTTGTTGGAAATTATCCACTTGTCGCTGAAAGAAATCTCAAATCTCTGATGCACTTTTTGACATTAGCTCTCCTCTACTTTTTTCCATTAACCGTTCTTGCACATGCAGCAATAATCCTTTCAAAAAGTATTGGCATTGGTGTCAATTCTTGTACCCATGATGTGGATACTTCAAGAGTAGCTCATTGAATCGCTCTCATGCTTCGAAAAATTGCTCGTCTTCTCTCAGGATAAATTCTAAACTTTCCCTACAAATAGCAATGGTTTTATGCACTGGAAAGTATCTATTCAAAAATTTTATTAAAATTTGCTCCCATGATGTAATGCTATTAATAGCCAATGCAATGAACCATGAACGAACTCTATCCTTTAAAGAAAATGAGAATAATCTACGTTTAACATTATCATCTGAAAAATTCTCATATTTAAAACTTTTGCAAACAGCATGAAAATCATTCAAATGATTATATGGGTCTTCATTTTCTAGGTCATAAAATGTTGGGAGACAATTTAGCACACTAGGTTTTAACTCAAAACTCCTAGCAGTTATATTTGGGCATCTTATGCATGATGTACTCAAGTGAGCTAAGGGACCGAAGTATTCCTTAAATAGCCTCTCCTGTAGTGCTGGATGTTGTTGTTGCAAATCCATTTCAATTTTATCTTTAATTGCAACGTACTTGTGTGTGTGAAGTGTTTTTTTTCCAATTCAAAGTTTATAGGCTAAAAATTAGGTTATTGTGACCTTTAACTATGCATGCAAAGAACATAAAAATGAGTACAAAACTAATAAAAATAAAGAAGAATGAGAAATTAAGATACTAACTTTATTACTTGGTTACAATCTTACGATGAAAATACAATAAAAAAATATGTGAATTAAATTAACTAAAATAAACTATTAGGTGGTTGAACTGGCCAAATTAACAAGATAAACAAAAAATTACAAAGAAAAATAACATGAAAATTAAAATATAGTAATTTCAAAAAGAGAAAAAGAAAAGAAATACTTACTTCAAAATGCAGATTCACTTTTTTTTAAATAAAAATTATTACAAGAAAACAACTTTAAAAAATTATTTACAAAAATTAATTCTACGAATTAAAATAACTTACTTCCCAGCAATGGTGCTAAAAATTTATTGTACAAATTTTATTATACTCACAAGTGCACGAATCTATTGTAGAATAGATCAACGATGACCAGTGGTGTAGAGTTAATTTTCTAAGTGGATGGTTGGATTGTGGTGAAAGTGATTTAGATTATCCTAAAATTTAAATTAGAATGGCACAATAAATTAAAGTTAAATTTGTTAAAATAAAGCGTTTGAGTCTCTAGATCTGCACTCAACATGTACCATGGGTTTAATATTCCTTATTAGTGCAAATTAAATTATGAAAGGGTTTCCACTTCTTATGAATCTCACTCCAATAAATATGGTGTTAAGTGTTTATTGTGTCAAATAGTAATAACATTGCACTAGAGAGACGGTTATACCAGTACAATATCTAGACAATATTATTACTATCTGTCAACGAAAAGTCAAAATATCCATAAAAATTAGAGGAGAAGAGAAAATAAATTTACCAAATAAAGCCCATTGAACATGTTGAGACTTTACCTTCAACCCAAATTTGAAGGAAAATTAGTTACTCATAATTAAACTAAAGGTAAAATGACATCAATGGTGATATTTAAAGAGCTCATGAAAGAGGAGGCTGGCACTTTCAAGCACTCAGCCTGCGAATATTCTGAGCGAACATTGTTGTTACTGCTCAAAGAAACCGCACTGACCAAGAAAATAAAAATAAGAAGTTTGCAAAAATTCAGCATCTTTAAGATGTATAAGACTGTGAAGGGAAAGACAGTGATTCAGCGAAGGGGAAAATTTGTGAATAATTACTTGCCAAAATAAAATAAAAATTAAAAAGTTAAAATAGAAAAAAATAAGAATTAAAGAACAAATATTTAAAATTGGTGGCTTATAGTGAAATTTGAAAGCCCTGTAGCAAATTTCTCTTCAGAGATTGCTACACAAGGCATGATATATCCTAAAAGGAATATTGCTGCCATTTTGAAGCTAAAAAAATAATGTCGTGTCTACAAAAAACTTAATGAAGCATATATTGCTGGATTGAAAAATGGTGTTAAAATATTGACAACTATACCAACCTTAAAAGACCTCCACAACAGGCTTGGCAACAACTTCATAAACACGCTTCTATGATGCAGATTCAGTAAAAAACTCATCGAATTCATGTGTCTGAGTTCCAATTGTTCTTTCGAAGTTTCAACCTCTTAAGCTGAGGTAGAGCAAAAACCCAAAATGATTAATGGCAGCCTATGACCTAGCACAGAGCTCAGAAACACCATATATAAGAATCAAAGTGAAATTTTAACAATCATACAGAAACTCAAAAATTAAAATAAGAATGAGACCACCTCTGTCTGCAGCGCGACACAATCAGCAAAATTGGCATCTGTTACAGTCTCTTCTGCATTTCGAGGCTGCAATCTGACTACCACTCTTAACTCTTCCAGGCACTACAAGCACCAAAAAATCAGCAGCTTGGGACATTAAAAGTTACTATTGAGACAAAAATCAAACAGAACAAATGAAACTGGCCTCCGTCATTTCCAACAGAAGATGCGGAAATGCTGCGACGAACAGTCGATCCCAATGAGGGAGATGGATGAGGCCTAGATTTGAAAGAGGATGATTTCGAATTTCCCTTCTATACAATACCATTTCTACATGCAGTCGAAGCCATCACTTCTTCGCTACTAAAGAAACAATCTGAAATTATTCCAAATTACAAGGGCAAAAATTGAAAATAATAGCACCTAATTTCGCTTTGATTAAATGTACGTCAATATCTGGAAAAAAAAATTCAAACCACTTCTATTCATCAGTTTGGATCAATAAGTAGACACAATAAGTAGAAGCAACTTTTGTTTTTGCACTTTTGAACAAGAACAAAAACAGCTATCTTTGCACATTTCAACAGCAAAACAACAATTGTCTTTGCACATTTCGATAGCAAAAACAGCAGCTGTCTTTACAAATTTCGACAGCAAAAACAGCAATTGTTTTGTACATTTCGACAATAAAAACAGCAGCCGTCTTTGCACATTTTGACAGCAAAAACAACAACTATCTTTGCATATTTCAACAGCAAAAACAGCAGTCGTTTCTGTTTTTTTGGATAGCAGAAACATCTGTTTATGCACTTTTAAATAGTAGAAAAAGCAACACAAATTTTCTTCTTGTTTTTACAGTTTTTGGCAAAAGGATTTAACTTTTTCTGTAGTTTTGTAACATCAAAAACAGCAACCAGATTTATGCTATTGTTTCTGCAGCTTAGTGCACCAAAAGCAATTACTTGAATCATGATTAAAGCTTTCATATTTTTTCAATCACCAAATTAATATCATCAAATTCAATTTCTTAATATCTTATCAAGGGCTATCACCGTATCTATCAAACTATAGTTAATTATATAACTCAATTAGAATTTCGCAAAACAAGATCTGTCACAGAACTTCAATTGAGAAAGCCAATAAAATTGAAATTAACACGAACCCATTAATTTAAGCACGAGATCTAATTAACCTAGATGAAGAAAAAATCTCAAATTTTTAAATGAAATAATATATTAAAAGTCAGTAACAAATTGTCAAAATCAAATAATTCTATCATGATATCGTGATAGAGTAAATTTACATCATGACTCTATCATCAATTCTTGATATATAATAATTCTATCACAAAACCATCATTAATTTATGATAGACCAAAATTCTATTACGAGTGAATCATACATTTATGATATAAGTCATTTCTGTCACAAATTGACCATCATCTATTGTTAGTTTTCTTGTAGTGCAACCATATATGCTTGGGAATGACTGATGGAATGACAACAAGAGGTAGCTTAATATATGATTTATTTAAGATGTTTAATGATTATAATACTAGACTGTACATCTACTAGGCCAATTATCTTCATTGTAGGTTTAAAAAAACAACTTGACTAGTTAGTCAAACAAGGATAAGAAGTTCCTAGTATAAAGAATAAGTTCTTGAAGGAAATGGAGACTCTAAAGTCTTAGTTCAGAGAGAGAGTAGAGCTTGACTTGGATGAGAAACAAAGTCTAAGACAAAGGCTTAAAGAGCTAGAGGGCGGTTCGTGCAACCTTAAAGAGTTACAGAAACAGATCTCTCATTCCAAGAATATACTCATGGAGAAGGATAAGATTATAACTGAGTAAAGGGGTACAATTGAATAGTTCAGGGTCGAGCATCAACTAAAGTATGATAAGGGAATATTTCTTGGCCTTGAATATGCTTTAGAATTAACAAAAAAGAGGCAATATATGATGGAAAATAATTATCATAAAAGAGGTGGATGACAGACAATTTATCCGTTATCTATATCACTATTACTAATTTATGACAAAAATTTTGTCATTATAAATTTATGATAGATTTTAACAGACAAAATTATGATAGATTTGTCATCACACTCAAATCTATATTTTATTGGGAAATTCGAAATTATTTGAATATTTTCCATTCTGAAATTTTTTTGGTAGGAAATTTTTATTTTTTGAATTAATATTATTTAAAATTTTAATTTTAATCTAATTATTTAAATTTGTATTATTTACTGTGTAAATTCCCAAATTTAGCTATTTTGATTTTTATTATTATTGGAGTTTTATTAATATTAAAATTTAAATTGCATTATTTTATTTTGTAAAATCCAAAAATTTGTAAATTTATTTAAAAATCAAATTTTTGAATAACAAAATTAGTATATCAAATAAAATCCAAAGTGCAACCGAACATCTAAAAAGTCAAAAGTTACAGCTACCAAAATAATCAAATATCTTATAAATCAAGAGTTACATCCACCAATATCACAATAACTTGAATATATCAATTAAGCAATTGCGTGAGGCCTAAAAGGAGCAAGTGGCCATAAGGTAAAATAATGGGCTTAAGAATTAAAAGCAAAAATTACATTTGTTATTGTTGCAATTTTTTTTGTGTTATTGGTGCCAATGTGCAAGTATACACAACAAGTAATATAATGATAAATATTCAATATCGTCTCTACAATGATTGATGTTATTAGAATTGCTACAGCAATCTCAATAGTGCAGTTTTGCTTAAATTGAAAATAAAATGAACAATTAAACAAATAAAGTTTTGCTTAAATTGAAAATAAAACGAACAATTAAACAAATAAACTAATTAATTAAAATAAAATTCAATAAGTAAAAATGCAGGAAAGCAAACTTTCACATCTCGCACAAGGATAAAATCAATAGAAATGAAATAGTTGAGTGGTTAAACTCTTTTAATGGTTTTAACTAATTCTTGTAATTTTAGGTTCAGTTCCTACAACATCTGCTACAACATTGGCCAAAATCCTTATATATCAACAGCTCTCACATGTTGGATGTCTTATATCTATATACAATCTAACAGTGATCAATTGTTATGCCAACATAAGATATACCATTACAAGTTTAGGTTTTATTTACCCTACGAGGTGAATCCGTATGTCTAGTTCATCATTAATTTTAGACCAAGCATGGCCCTTTTGGAATCGAAGTGAAACTCAACTCAGAAAACCCAATTTAAAACCAAGTATTGCTCTGATATATTCCACTAAGATAAGCCCTTTTGTGGCTCTTTCTTAGCTTGTATCATTAAATGGGTGGTCAGCTGAAATAAAGAATAGAATAAGCTTTACCAAAAAAAAATGCTATAGTAAACATGCAGCAACATATAAATTCAGTCAAAGAACCATTAAGATTGTCTATCACTTAACCAAAATTAACTTAGTTCATGATTTGCAGAAGTAAAACAAACAGAAGAGTTTTAGCCATCAAATACATCCTCATTATTAAAAAGTAAATAAGAAAACAAAAGAAGAATAAGAAAGACTAAGTTTCCCAATTGATCTCCACAAATTCTCCTAGCTGCAGCCCTTCGTTTCAATCTTTTATTCTCTTTTTCTCTTATTTCTTTTCTGTTTTTGTTCTTGGTTGACGACCTCCCTTTTTCCTTAAGGTGTGTGCTTCTTTTATAGCTGAAAATCAGGGTAACAGAAGTCTACAGAGCGTATCATCCAGATTAGGAAACTCCATATCACAATCTTTTAATTGTCTCGCGCAAAATCTCCTTTATCAATGCTCCGAGATTGCTACAGCAATGGCTAGAACATCTGTATTATTCCAAATTTGTTTTAATTTTTCTGTAACCAAGTTTTTTTCCCAATTTTTGCAAGCCTATTGCAGTAATATTCATTTCTTGAAATTTGAGCTTCCAATCACGTACAATTATGCACACAATCTAAACACATAAATTATTCGAAATTAAACAAAATTTACTAAAATTAATCTAAAATGAATGTAAACATAAACTATCATTAAAATGCAATAAAAACACATCATTTACTCCCTAATTAATCTTAATTTAAGTCTAAAAGTATCATGATAACTCTCATTTCATAGCGTTATCAGTTATCCATATGAGATAATGAACTATCCGATAAATTATGTAAGGGCCAATTATCCACTGACCACCCGTTTTTTCACACATGTTAAAAATACACGAATATTTTTTTTTATAGAATTCCACCTTAAGTTGATATTATTTTCACTCGTCCACTGTGTCGTCCATTGTCTTCTAAACTCTATTAGTAATTTTATGATACAAGACGGATAAATTTTTCATTTAATTTTAATAAATAAAAGTGACCCCAAATCAAATAAAAAAATCAATGCCTTAAATTATCAAAATGAAAATCCTTTAATTCGATTGAAAGAAAAATGCTCAGCCCTAACCCTAACTCTAATAGCCACACACTACCAAAATCAAAATGAAATTTTATTTTATTTATAATCTAATAGTGACAAAAAGATGCATCGTTGATGAACATAAGCTAGTGTCGGTGCCATTGTATGGCGAGGTGCGGTGGAGTGAGGAATAGTGCCG
Source organism: Citrus glauca (assembly GCA_029633175.1). Lineage (NCBI taxonomy): Eukaryota > Viridiplantae > Streptophyta > Magnoliopsida > Sapindales > Rutaceae > Citrus > Citrus glauca. The sequence continues at coordinate 9,133,264 of JAQOOD010000005.1, forward strand.
CTGATCTAATCGACCTCGTGTTTGGTGATGTGGTGCGGTGCTAGGGTGGCTGATCATGATTGAAGTCGGTAACGGGTAAAAGACAAGAGAAGAGGCTTTAATTTTGATTTGACTGAGAAGAGAGGGTAATGCAATTTTGTTTTTTAAGAAAGAAGAGATGACGTTACAATTTTTGTTGGAAAACAAGAAGAGGCGAACCATTGAGAGAGAGAGAGAGAGAGAGAAGAGGTTGAATTTGGTGCAGGTGAGTAAGAAGACTGATTTTGTTTTGAATGAGATTGAAGATTAGCTTTGTGTATTGCCACTGTTGATGCTTTCTTTTTTTCTCTCTCTACTACTTTGCGTGAATTAGGTTTAGTGCTTGGTTTTGATTTCTTTATTTCATTGTGTTTGGGATTTGATTTGGGTTTTAATTCTATTAATTATTTTTATTTTTATTTTGGTTATCTTGTTTCATTTATTATAATTTTGATTATTTTGTTTCGTTTTTTATTTAATACCTAAATTGCAAAGAATAACCAAAGTCATCTAATTTTTTTCTCAATTAGCTTGAGTGAAATAGTAATTTTATATTAAAGGGGCAAAATAATCATTATAGTAATATTCTTTTAAATTATCTTGTACAGTTTAAATGGCAATGAAATAATGATACATTTTGTAAACTTTATGTGGAATTCTTCAAAAATTAAACTTGTATATTTTTAAAAAAATTGAAAAAAATAAGTAATCGGTTGATAATTACCTTTATGTAAACCCATCCCGTTTTAAATAATGAGAAGAATGAAACAGTTGGTAACCGAAAGAACAATAGATAATAAATAATGAAAAAAATGAAAGAGGACTGGTCAAGTGTGAAAGGACAATGAATAATGAATAATGAATAATGAGTAATGAAGCTCTCAATATATATATGCGGAAAAGACTTATTCCAGCAGTCATATTTAAGTAATATTTTAGGCGTTGGCTCTTTAATTTCCCTGATAAGTGTTTGACGAACTTGGTTACAACAGATGTGCGAGATAACTCCAACTGAGCTTAGAATATAAATTAATTAAAAGAAATATTAATTAATCAATAAGTTATCATAATTTTTTTTGTAATAACGGAATTCAGCCTCAAAACTTAGATACAACAAGGAAAATTAGAGTTAAGATCCAACATTAGTTTAAATTTTAAGAAAAAAAAAGTAACAATAGAGTCATTATTTATTTAATAAAATATGAAAGTAAATTATATTTATAATTTTAACACATTATTAATTTACCATAAAATTATATAAGGTCTTTTAGAAATGATTAGCTTATTAATGTATCGAAATTATTAATTTAGTATATTAGTCCAAATTTGGATCGCAAAAAATTTATTATATAATAAAGATTATTAATTTATAGAGATTATACTTTAGATGAATCCTTTTGATGCTTTCAAAAATGTTTTAAACTGAAAAACTTAAGAGATTTTTGAGTGATATCTTGAAAAATACAATGATGGGGAGAGGTAAAAATGGATTAGAGGACTAAAGAATAGTTGTAGTAGCCATGTGAAAAGAAAAAGAAAATCAAGAAATCTTGATAATTATGGTATAATGGGTGTTACAATTGGTTAAAAAAGTGAGGTATAAATTTTTAGATTTTGATAATGAGTTTATTGATTGAATGGGTTAATAGTCCTTCTCATAACCAATAAATTTAAATAGTTAATCTAGTACATCCTTCTTCTAACCAATAAATTTTATGAGATAAATGGTATGAATTTTATGCCCAATGAATTTTGCGAGGCATCATGTCACAAATTATCAACTCTACATTTAAAAAATAACTACTATAAGTACGCATTATTTTTCAAAATTTAAATTAAAAAGAAGTTTGGACACTTGATTAATTAAATCCTTCTTAATTTTTTTACTTAGATCTTTTGACTATCCTTGGGCATTAAGGTCGCTTAAGATATGTATAATTTAACTATTTTGCCTCTATGCGTAACAGTTTGGATATTTTATTTTGTGCTTTATAAAAATGTTTTTCAATGAAATACAATAATTTTCAATATACGTGAATGACATAATTCATTTGTTTGGTAATTTTTTTCTTGATAATCATGTCATAAATTTTTTTTGTTAATTTAATTAAAAGTTATTTAAAAACAATAAATTGTGAGTAAAATTTTAAAAAAATGGTTGAAGCTAAATAATGTTTTTCAATATTTTGATATTTTTACCCTATACGTTAAAATACTCAAAACTATGTTTATGCTAATTAAAGTAACCTTAGCAGTTAAGTATAAAAAAAAGTGAAGATAACTTTTGAATTATTTCATAGACCTCTTCTTTATTTAATTTGTTAAAAATAAGGTGAACAGTAATTATTTTTCTAGAAATTGAATGGGCTTACAAAACTTGTTTGCTGAAATAATCTTCACCCTTCCTCCATAGTTTTTCCGGCCAAGGGTCTTATAATTCTACCCTTGGTACATATTTATTTGCTACTACTACTACTAATAATAATAATAATAAAGGCATAAGGATAGCAAAGTCAAAATTAAAACCTCATCTAAGAATTCGAAATCAGATAACCATTTTTTTTAAAAAAAAGAAAAGAGTTCTTCAAAAATTATTCAACTATGTCCTCTGAACTATAAAAATTAAATACTATTCTATCATGATGATAAAGAATATAATAATGTTGCGTGCAGTTACCGGCGCATATTAATAGCAAGTTAATTACTATTTAAAAGATTTTTGAACATATATATATAGGTTTAATGGAGAGACAATATTGCAAACTTGCGCTTCTTGTCGTGCAATCACAATTCACGTAAAAAATGTCATTAATCCTTCCCCCAAGCTCCGTATCCATGGCCTCCTCAGAGCTCTATAGGAACTCCATTAATGCTCACAAACACCACTCAATGATCGCATTTGGCCACGCTAAACATGTTACCAATTCCCACCCTGCAAAATCAATACTGATGGGGCGCCAACCCAGAAAACTGAAGATCATTAATTCACAACGAAACGATACTTTGCCTAAGTTATTCCAAGTTGACGAATACAAGGCCTTGAAAGCAAAGCAAATCAACAAGGCTTTAGATGAAGCAGTTCCACTGCGACATCCAGCTATTCTTCATGAAGCAATGAGATACTCTCTGATACCTGGTGGTAAACGTTTTATGTCAACTTTATGCATTGCTTCATGCGAGCTGGTTGGTGGAAGTGAGTCAGTGGCGATGTCACTGGCTTGTGCTATTGAGATGCTTTCCACAATGGGTACGATTCAAGATGACCTGCCTTGCTTTGACGACGATGATCTTCGACGAGGCAAGCCTTCAAACCACAAGGTTTTCGGTGAAGCAACCACAATTCTTGCTTGTCAAGCTCTGCACTGTCTTGCCGTTGAGCAAATTGCAATAATGAAGACCAAAAACGTTTCGCCCGACCGCCTTCTTGGAGCCATTGTTGAGATGAGCTCAGCAATTGGGTCAGAAGGACTTGCTGCAGGGCAGATCATGGACATCAGCAGTGAAGGCAAAGACGTAAGTCTGAGTGAATTGAACTTCATCCATAGACACAAGTCCGAGAAATTTGTAGAGGCAAGCATAGTTAGTGGAGTCATAATAGGAGGAGGAAATGAAGAAGAGATAGAGAGAATGAGGAACTATGGAAAATGTGTAGGGATGGCATATCAATTGTGGAATGATATTGTAGATGTGATTGGATCGCCAGAGACGAAGGAAACAACTGGTAGGGATATGCTGCGAGGTAAAGCAACGTATCCAAAGTTGGTGGGGATTGACGTGTCCAAAAATTATGCCAAGGAGCTTCTAGCAAAAGCAAAACAAGAGCTTGCTTACTTTGATCCTGCAAAAGCTGCCCCACTAGACCATCTGGTTAACTTCATGGTTTCTTTTGACAATGTTAATTAGGTTTCATGCATGGCTGTTTTTTCTCTTCTTCTAGGCATGTAAGATTGCAATTTACCTTTGGCTTCTATAGTCTTTACGTTATTTTGTTACTTCTTTAACGTCAAATCTTTAATAAAAAAACAGTTGTCTGTTTTGTGAAACAAGTAGAGAGAATAGCAAGGTATTTGCATACTGTAGAAGCAATTTAATGAATATCAATAAAATATGAAATACAGCCAATGGCGGGTACAATAAGCCTTACTTATTAAGACATGCATGGCACTAGAAAATAAAGATCCCGCTAAGAAAGGACAGCACAAACAATAAACAGGAAAACTAAATGAAGTGTTATTTTGAAAAAACATTAGCATCTAGAGAATTAACCTTCAGACTAGCTAGAGATGGATTCTATCACCATTACCCAGACAATCAGCAACATAGTTCTGTTCCCGAATAGTAAGAATCTTAATGAGGAGCAGCCTTGATCCTCCAACGTCTCCGTTTCAGAGATTTTGACTTCGCAATATGAAAACCATCTTTAACAAGAGGCTTATACCATAAACAGCAGCAACTTTCTTTAATTCGGTAAAAATTTACATAGAAGTGTCGTTACGAGCTTGCATCCTGTGAACAATCATCATCTGCATTATGTTTTCAACTTCCATGGATTGCATAAGGGATTAGGATTCTCTTATGATCTGATCTCTTTCTAAGTAAAAATACACATGGATAATTGGTAGTTAATAAATAAAGAAAATAAAAAAGTTAAATTTTACTCATACACTATCACTTAAATACACATGGCACAAGATTATTAAAAGCTCATGAAAGCTCAAATTAGGAGAGGATTTTTATCCTTGCAAAAGAGGTGACGCGGCATTATAACTCCCACTAGAGTCCAAACCGTTGATAAGAATGACAGGAAGATGCCAATGCACATGCAAGTATGGTACAAATTACTATCATAGTGTATTATATGTAGGGTAAGGATCAAGACCATTATATGATACATATATTGGGAGGGATCAAACCATGGTGATTCTTCTTTGCGGAGCCTGATTGGTGATATTAATGTTATGATTTGGATGACACGGATGCTCAAAATGTATTCACGGGTTTTACTTTATTCTAATCAGAGGTGGATGATATGCACAATGGTTATAGGTTTCAATTCCAACTCTGTGGAGATTCCTTTCTCATTTTGATGAGTATTTTAGTTCTGAAGAGAATGTTATAAGAGGACCCAAGGGCATGGTCTTAGCCCTAACTTTAGTGTTGCTGGCCTGCGTGCATCTGGTTCAAAGAAAGGCTTCAAATTAGATACTAGACATGAGTATCGTCAGCAGCATTCTCAGCATTAGCTCTCTTTCATACGTTTTTTTTCTTTTTTCTTAAGCTTTGTCTTGGGGTATTCTCTTTTTTATTCTTTGTTTCTTTTACTTGCTTTCGCTATTTTTTTTGTTGGCTATTTTTTTCTTTATCTTGATGGTTTTGGTCTATATTCCCCTCTAAATATTTTTATTTTTATTTTTTATATATAGGTAAGGAGGTCCCTCCTAACTTATAGTGGTTAAAAAAAAAAAGACCATGACCATCACAAACAGCCAGAATCAAGACAATTATGACATGTATAAATGGCAATATTGACGGCCATTATGTCATTCACATTTAGAAAGAATAAAACTACAATGCTGATTTAGAAGATGAATCCCCCATTTATAATGTTTGATCATTTTTCTTTTACTTCATTGAATATTTTGTATAGTCAGGCCTTTGAACAATTAAAAATAACAAGAGTGAAATTCATTTTGTTTCTCAAAATTTTTCAACCGTAACCTTCTTGTTTGTAATCATCCAGGATATATTGAGGCAATTGCTCCGAAATATCCATAAGTACGCTCTCCATTATATTTATTTGACTGGAGAGGCATTCCTTCCCCTCTTTCTATATGACGGTCTAAATCCAGCAAGTAAATTCAACTTGGAATTCCCATACTCCCAACTCAATCTGTAAGTAAATCCATATCCGTAAGTAGTACGAGGGTCAAAATCAGCAACAAATGAAATTTTCCATAATTGGGCAGTCGTGCTCCGCCTGCAAATACTTTTCTGCTTGACTTTGGGATTTGAAAAGTACAAAACGTACAAAACGTAAACAACCGTTAGGCCTGGGAATTAGGCTGCACCCCAAAAGTGTCCTCTCTTTCCCTCTCCTTATTTAGTAAGTAGTTGAATTTGACTTTTGTACATATTTTCTTCACTTAATTTACAATCAAGTACATTTTTTCACTGGGTTATGAAAAGCAAGGAGAAGCAAGAGAATTTAACCCAAAAAAAGGACATAATCCTAAACCTTAAGGTAGGTTTTAAGCTGTATTTAATTAAAATATCTCATTACCATATTAATTATAATTTATAGTAAAACCTCTATAAATTAATGACATAGGAACCATACAAATCTATTAATTTAAAAAAGTATTAATTAATAGATGAATTAATAATTCATTAATTTATAGGACTCGCCTATCATACAACAGTGGCACCATGCCACTGCTTTTGTCTTTTCTATGTAAAATTTCATAAAGCCCTTTTATTTATTTTTATTTGAACTTTATTTCATAAATATTGAGTTCATTTCTCCCAAACCCGTGAATCCTTCAACGGCCGATCAACGGCAAATCGACTCCTCCGGTGGCTGTGGTTGGTCAGAAAAGACAGAGGGAATTGTGGAGAACAAAACTCAAGTAGTGGCATCACCGGAAACTAGAGAAACAGCGCCGAATTGAAGCGGGGATTCTATGACTTTTCATGGCTTCGATCAGCAGCTTTCCTAATGTTTTCCGGCGACAAGGATGGCATGGAGATGACCGGTGTCACACGAGCTTCCGATCGATACCAACCTTGGCCGGTGGAGTTGCCGGAAATGGAAACAAAATTCGGGTAGGGTTCGCGGGTCCGGTTGACCCGGTTATTTTTGTGACAAGGATGGCGTGGAGATGACCGGCGTCGCACGATCTTCCAATCGGTACCAACCTTGGCCGGTGGTGTGGACGGAAATGGAAATGAAATTCGGGTCGGGTTCGCCGGTATTTGTGATAAAGAGAGGGGTATTGTGATAAAGGTGTAATATAGAAGAAAAATATATAAATAACAAACAGTATAAGGTGCTATTTATAATGTTTATATGGATGCAATAGAAATTACTTTAATATTTATGAGGTAAAGTTTAAATAAAAATGAATGAAAGGGGTTCAATGACATTTACAATACTGCTGGCACAAAAGACAAAACCAATGGCACGGGTACCACGGTGGTACCGTAGGTGGATCCTAATTTATATAGCACATATACAATTCAATGGATGTACATTTAATCAACTAAAAATTCATTGTATTTTACTAATTTAATCAATTAAAAATGAATTAATCCACTAAATATAAATTAACTTAATCCAAAATTTAAAATTCTTGTAATTTATGTTTTCAACCTGAGAACTTTTAGAAGGAATAAACAAAATTAGAGATGAGATCCAATTACCGATTTTAAGGGGAAAAAGGGTAACAATAGAATCATATCTTATTTAATAAAATATCACAACTATTACCTTTGTAATTTTTATAAATCCTTAATCTATAATATAAATGGAACCATAAAGTTTTGTAAGGGTTTCTTTTAAGTATTATCTCGTTTATTTATCAAAATTATTAGTTTATTCTAAAAAAATTATTAATTTATTGAATATTAAATTATAGAGACTTTACCGTGTAGATCATTCATTGAAAGAAGAGTTTGCTTAAAGTCCCCCTAGGAATTTGGTCTGTTGAATTAGATGAGGGGGAAGGGGTTGATGAACATTGAGATTTAAAAGTCGTTATACCTGACAAATTTGATTGTTACGCCACCAGTTAATGAAAGAATGCAAATTCAAACTCCAACTTTATCTGAAAATATTAATTGGTTAGCGTTTGTAGTCTTTATCCAATAAATTTGCACTTTTGTTGGCTAAACGCGATTTCATGCAACCTTTTTGACGTTATTCATATTAGAAGGGCTTATCATTTATCTAGTAAAAGAAAAGAAAAAAAAACCCATCATGAGTTTGACGAGCAAAAGGTTTTAACTGGTCAATCGACAACTTAATTTTCTAAGTGAAAGAACAGACATTTAAACTTCTACTTTATCACGTACCTGAAAAAATTGCACATAAACAATCTGTTTTTTATCTTACAATCTATCTTGACACTGTTTCGATATGGGTTGCTCTTACAATAATATTATTTGAGAGAAAAATGTGATACTGAAAGTCAAAAAGCCAAACTGGAACAGTCAAGCAGCTAAAATTTATGGGAGTTTAATAAACAACATCCGAATGATTGAACAATCTAAATACGGACCCTTTCATTTTCATTTTACACTGCGAATCATAGCATTCTTTAATTAACCACATTATAATTGTTGGACGAGTTTGGGATAACCCAAAAATGACATTTACGTTACTTCATTGCGCTGGTGGTAATTTCGTGCTTTGGGTTTCAAAATGGACGGAGCTCGTGCATTTGTAATTCTTTTATGCGAAAAGGAAAAATACATTATATAGTTTACTTGAATGTACATAAAAATCCTTAAATTTATATATATATATATATATACATACATTTATGTATGTATGTATATATGTATGTACGTGTATATCTTGCCTATAGTAACTAAAAAAATTGGCTTTGAAATCCTAAAATAAATAAAATATAATGTTATTAGTAAAATATTGAACAAGCTAATACTATCAAAATATGTTTTAATATTTAGCTGAAAAATATAAATTTATTTATTTATTTATTATATTATATCTTGACCCATATTATAATCGTATTTATTATAAAAAGTTTACCCAAATCTTTCGGTTAATAGATTTTGATATTAGTAAATATAGCAGGTAAATTGATAGTATTAACATATTTATGTTCATACTCAAAAAAATAAAATAAAAAGTATATATTTTATATTTATATCAATCGCATATATATAACACAACAAATTATTATCTACTTTGGGATCTTGCGCTTTAATTAAAGTAAATGCTGGAAATTCTTTAATTATGTCGATAAACTACATATGTTGACTTAGAACTTATTTGTTAAACGTTTGAAGTGTAAAATTTTATTAATTTTAAACTTTTTCTAAATTTACTTGTTTATTTTTTGTAACTTATGTATGATATTTAAGTGAATTTTTATAACTTTTATCTGAATAGAAAACATCTGAATGAAAAGTATATATTTTATTATAAAAAAATTTTAACCGGTTAATGATATCAAAATTTATTTAAGATGTTTTTTATTTAGAGAAACAAACAAGATATTAATTAATTAATCAAATATTAAATTATAATGATTTTACTGTATAGATCACTCGCAGAATCTTTGAAAGAAGATAATGGTTCAAGTCCCCGCCTACAAATTTGATCTTTCGAATTAGATCAATGAATATTGTGACTTGAAAG